>SNQJ01S0021435.1:47754-61495 GCA_010110895.2 Picea sitchensis | reverse complement strand
TCCATCAACTATGTATCGATGAAATTTTTTTCTTTATAAAAGCTCAGTAATAATTAACCTCTATATTATAACTTCAGATAATGCACAAATTTCATCAACTGTGAATTAATGAATTTACAATCGCAAGTGTTATATCAATCCTATGTCTCATATACAGATTTTTCACCATTTGATTAAGCAATAAATCATTCATTCCTACATATAAATAACTAGAAATAATAAAATACTATGACCAATACAATTTTTGACAATTGAGGATGATTTTCTCCTTCAATCTTGCGTGTGAACTCCTTTCTTCCACCCTCTAATCCAAGACTTCACTGGTACCTCCCAACCAATGCTAGGGGTACTTTTCTTCCCCCTTAGACCCCTGAGCTACAAAGGGGTCACACAGAAAAACTCATATCAACTAGCTCAAGCTTTCCCTCACAAGGAGAGGCTTCCACCTCTTGCACAATATTGAAGACCAAATCACACAAGTAAAACATAGTCCACAATCATTTTGGTAGCATAACCTTACCAAGAATAAGAGAGATCCATTTTCCTTCTACACCATTTGTTTTATAGAAATTTCCTCACTGACACATGTCCTCATGCACTAATAATTGAATTTTTAGATTAAATTAATAATGATTATTCACCCACACACTTGTCAAACTATTCCCAAGTTGCACAAGTAATTATCATTTTTATTTTATTTTAAAAAGCCAGTTTCCCTCACATTCCCTAATGTGTTCCTATTTTTGCTCTTATTTGTCCCTTTGTTCCCCAAATTCTCACTTAATGAGTGTCTCTTAACTAGATCTTAGTTAGAGTTGGAAAAGGAGTCTTCTTCTAGTAAAACTAATGGTATCTTGACTCTAGATATTATTCTATGTGTACACCTATTCTCTCATATTTTATTTCTTTCTATTTAAAAAATACCTTTTTATTATTTTCATGCACACATGTGCAATTCATCCAATCTTTAGATTTTATTCCCCTTTTTCCTAGAGTTTGATTATTATCCAATCTTTTAACTTAAGTCATAATTCATTTAATCCCTTAATTAAATTTAGACTTAGACTTAGTTTTAGACTTGGGCTTAGACTTTTATTGGGATTTATAATTAATAAATTTATTGTTTAATTAATTATCTTAATCCAACAAGGTCTAATGATTTAAATTTTTTCTAGGCCACCTAGATTTATTGACTCAATTTTTTAATTACGCGACGTGCGCTTCAAGATGCACCTTCATGCTCCAAGGGTTCCACTTTCCTTGACTGGTTTTGGAAGTTTGTCCAACCCTTGGAGTCAACACTCCACTCGGTCGACCTTATGAGAGACTAAGGGCTTCTAAGGAATAAGGACTTCTCCTTATTGTGTGCCCTTTAGAAATATTTGTGAGCAACTATCTCAGTCCACCCTCACGACATATTGGACCTATTGAACTAGGTAATAATTAACCTACAGTTTAGACCATGATGAGAGTTCTAATAGATTGTGACAATGACGCTGCCACACCTCTCCCTCAAATTCTTGTTTCTATGTATGGCCCCTCTACTCCTTATGTGAATCGGATTACCAAGCATCATCAATCCTGCATCCACTGATAAAACCCGTGTCAATAATCCATATACATAAATCATACCATAATCAATAATATGTCACAAGTGTGTAAATTAAATACTCAATCAAAATACAATTCACTCCCTGACTCAATCTGGAGTCCAAGGAAGTCCATTAATGCCATCATCATCCATAACCTGTCACGTGTCCTGGACACTCAAGAAAACTTGTTAATAGCATCTGCCAATATATATACATCAAATAACAATAAGTCAAAACACATCATCATCATCATCATCATGTATAATCCATAATCTAAATGAAATCACAATGTACCATAACCGGATCACTTGCACACAAGTGTCCTCAAAGAAAAATTCAATAAAAGTGTGCTCAGTAGAGAGGGATGTTAAAAATCTTCACCCTCTTTCAGAAAATTGTATATATCTCTCCCTCTTTGATGTTATTGTGATGATTTAACTTGTATATTGGAGGAAAAAGTGGTGTTCTATCTCTTGGATGCTTGGTTCTTATTATTGTGGTGGAATATTCTTGGGAAAGTTCGGTTTATCTTGCTATATTTTGAAATTGGTATGAAATTTATGCTTATTGTTAGTGTTTCTTCTTGTTTCATGGTTTCTTATTGTTTAATTTTTTATTATAAGGTAATACACCCTCCACTAAGATACATCCTTATCTTAAATAATAATATTTTAGCAAAGGTTGCTAGGAGGAGTAAAAGGGCTTACACCCTCTTAGATTTACCTTGCTAGGTTTTGCATGCTGTAAAAGGGATTACTGTTGGAGTTACTTCACACACACCTAGGATTTATTTTTCCTAATTTTTTCCCAATGTTTATTAGTCTTTATCCAGTCTCCTAAAGTTTAGGGAGAATATTCTCTGCAGTTTTGACTTTAGTTTGACTAGTTGAGTGGAGTCTAGACGTTGCATTGGTTTTGTCACCATATAACATTGGTATCATCACTAGATAATGCACATTTTTCTTGGGATTATCACCATACTAGTGCATTACCCATTATTCTTTGATCTCCTCCTCACTTCACTTCTTTTCATTCAGTTAACTGAAGACTAGTAGACTAGTTAACTCAGCTAGGTGGTAGTTCACTCTTGTAACTCCCCGGGAGACTAGACTCGATGGCAGTTTACTCCCATAACTACTGGTGTGTGTCCATGTCACTCTATACCACCACTATGGGGCATTGGATTCACCTCCAATGTGCATTGGTTGAGTTATACAAAGTATATCATGTGTAAATTATTCATTATTCATTACGGTTAATGAAAATTCTTCCATTCTTTCTCTCTTGCTTCTTCTTTCTCAATTTCTCTTTGAAACTATGTGTGGTATTTTCTAGATATATATATTATATGTAGGCTCAAAAAATTTACATTGTATCATAGCCGACGTACTGCTAATAAAAATCTAAACCAAATTATTTTCACAAGTACCAAACATTGAAGACAACGGAAAAATGGAATTCCCAAAAGAATTCATTCTTACACCTTACAACTTATTTGCATGGAAGGATAATATGGTCACGCATATTTTAAGCAAAGGAGTGTACAAGTTAACAATGAATACAGAGATAGAATCGACATCAGCCATAAAAAAAATCCAAGTATCTAAATCGAATGGATGAAGCATTCAAAACAATTTGCAGTCTCATTTCTCCCAATCACCTTTTTCACATATCTTCCTATAAAACCCCCAATGAATCCTAGACCACCATGGAAGGGATATTTGGAAAATAGGATGATATGATGGGACACATGCTAGAGGTGGAATTGTCGCAACTCAAAGCTTGTGGGGTTGATAAATCTAAGGAGGAGAAACAAATGGTTCTCACCATTCTCTCCAAACATGGTCTTGAATTCTCGGTGTTAATATCCACATTCCATTCACTTAAATTTTCCTTTGGAGCCACCTAGAAGATTACTTCTCTTGAGGAATTTATCGAATCCTTGACACAAGACCAAACCAAGCTCATCAACATGGGGAAAATCAAAGGCCCAAAGGCGCATGCACTGACTATGAAATATGGTAGCGGTCATCAACATCATAAATTTAAAGATAAATACAAAAGGAAATTGCATGCAAATCCGAAGAAGGAAGGGTACTCAAAGCCATTCACCAATGCCTCCAGATCCAAAAGTGGAAAGGGAAGAAAAGGGGAGAAATGCACATACTTCCATAAAGGATTCCATCCAAAATACACATGCATGCAGAAAAAAATAGATCTAATGAATCAAATAATTCAACAAGATAACCTTGGAGATCGCATCCTCGAGGGTGCCAAGAAGAAGAAGTCAAAAGATTAGAATCCCAAGAAAGGAAATTCTAGCCATGCCTTGATTGCCATCAACTCCTCTCTCGATTCTTGGATTTTAGATTCAAGAGAATCACATCACATGGATACCACAAAAGTAGTCTATTATTCATTGGATGCATGGAAAGGTCCTTGTATTCTGACGGGGGACAACTCTCCAGTCGAGGTCACTAACAAAGGAAGGATTTAACTCACCAATGGAAGCTTCGAGAATGTGTTGCACGTTCCCAAACTTTCTGTGAATATTCTCTCCGTGTATCAAATGAAAAATGTTGGAACCAAAAATAAATTCATATTCAGACCCAATGCAGTGGAAATCTATGACATGCAAACCAATTCCATGGTTTCTACCGGTGAGGTAAATCATCAATCTAGATTGTATACATTTTCTGAATTTATTGAACCAAATTTTTCTTTACTGCTTACCCATGTTGATGAAAGCAGTAGGATATGGCACGAAAGGTTCGGGCATTTGAATTTCATATATATGCAAAAAATCAACAAGGAAATATTGGTTGATGGTCTACCATACATCCATTTCTTCAAGGAAATCTATGAGGGATGTGTTATTGGAAAACACCCTCAAGAGAAATTCGACAAAGGAAAGACTCAGAGAGCTTCATCTCCTATATATATGACCCATAGTGACCTCATGGGCCCTTTTCTGCATCCATCAATCATCAAAGTGAGGTACATGCTCATTTTTGTTGATGATTTCTCATGTTTCACATGGATTTACTTTCTCAGGAAAAATCATAGGTCTTTCAACACCTCAAAGATTTCGAAGCCCTGGTTGAGACACAGTCAAGAAAGAAAATCAAAGTCCTCCGAACTGATAATGGGGGAGAGTATGTCAATCATGAGATCCAGATTATTTTTCATGAGGCAAGGCTTTATTTGCAACACACAGTTCCCTATACTCCACAACAAAACAAAGTTGTTGAGTGGAAAAACATATCTCTAAAAGAGATGGAATCTTTCATGCTACATGCAAAGTCACTTTCATAGAGATTATGGGCTGAAGAAATTAATTGTGAAACCTACATTGAAAAAAAATATCCTCATATATTTGTCAACGATAAGATCCCCTACAAGGCTTGGAGTGGCCTCAAACCGGAAGTGACCTACTTTCGTATTTTCAGTTCATGTGCATGGGCCCAGATTCCCTTTGAAAAGAGGAAGGCCCTTGATCCATAGAGCACATAGTGTATCTTTTTTGGTTACCCCGATGGTGTGAAGGGGTACAAACTTATTGATATTTCCTCAGACTGGCTCATCATTGAGTGAAGTGTCCAATTTGAGGAAAGTGTCTTGCATGTACCTCAACATCCACATGCATACACCTTCATTCTTCCACCTGTCTGAGATGATGAGCATGCACATGTCGAATATTCTTCAGACAAGAGTTCTAATTCAAAGGATTCAGATGATCCAGTTACAGAGTGAGTATAGTCAAATGTAGATTCAATGCATCCAGATGCAAATGCAGAGCCAGAGAAGAGGTCCAAGTGGGCCCAGACTACTCTTCAGGATGCAGGGGATCTTGATGGTGATCTAGCTGATACTAGGAGGAATCAATCTAGTTTCAAGGATCCTCCTATTACACTCACTGCCACTAAACCATTTCCCTCCAACCATACTTTCTTGGTTCAGTGTTTATATCCACAGTCTTATGGCGAGGCTACTGGAAATCCCTTTTGGGAATACACCATGCAGGAGGAGTACAAATCCCTCCTTGAGAACCAAACTCTGGATCTGGTTTCCCTTTCTTTTGGAAGGAAAATTGTCAGGTGTAGATGGGTATATAGGACCAAGAGCGTAGTGAATGGTCAAATTAGCATATATATAGCTAGGCTTGTTTCCAAAGGCTTTCATCAAGTGCATGGAATTGACTATGATGAGACCTTCGCTCCAGTATCAAAGATAAATTCCATATGTTTGGAACTTGCCATTGCAGCATTGGGAAATCCATTAGATGGATGTGAAGAATGCATTTATTCACGGTGATATCTCTAAGGAGATCTATATGGATCAGCCCCAGGGATTTATGCAGGATTCATATTTGGTCTGTCGACTAAAGAAATCTTTTTATGGCCTCAAGAAGGCTCTGAGGGCATGGTATGCCAAGATGGACTCTTACCTGTTGTCACAAAACTTTGTACAATGTAAATCAGACCCAGATTTTTACATGCTTATGATAGTTGATTCACTTCTACTCCTAGTTTTGTACGTTGATGATTTTTTGATCATCGGTTGCTTGAATTAAATGATTGATGAAGTCAAGAGGATTCTACATGACAGGTCCTTGATGATGTAGATGGATCCTCTACAATTCTTCCTTGGACTCAAGATCAGTCAGGATGCAGCAGGCATCAAAATGTACTAGGCCAAGTATGCATGAGATATTCTTGAGAGATTTCACATGATAGAATGCAAGTCTGCTTCGACTCCTTTCCTATCAAGAGTCAAACTTGAGGATGGTGGGGACACTCCATTGGTTGAAAATACACTGTACAGACAACTAGTGGGGAGCTTGTTGTATCTCACACACTCCAGAATAGACCTCTCCTATGTAATTGGAGCAGTTTCGAGGTTCATGTAGGAGCCGCCTGAGCTACATTGGAAGGCTCAAAAGTGTATCCTTCAATACATACAAGGAACCATCACCTTTGGGATTCATTATGCAATAGACTCTACATTATATCTCATTGGGTTCACTTATTTTGACTATGCTCATGATAGCACTGATCACAAGTCCACATCTGGTTACTCACTTAGTCTTGGTTTTGGGCCTATATATTGGTTGAGCAAGAAGCAGGCTACTATTTCTCTTTCTTCAGCCAAGGAAGAGTACAAAGGGGTAGTTAACCTAACCATTTAGTCTATGTGGCTACAATAGTTTCTCACTGAGTTGGGAATTCAGATTCATCGATCGATCATCATCTGGTGTGATAACCAGATCACTCTGAAGCTCTGCACAGATCCATTTAAGAGGCAATAGACAAATCACATCGAGATCCACATGCACTACATCTGGGACTTAGTACACGAGGGTATCATTGACCTACAATTTTTTCCTTTAGCAAAATAGATGACAAACATTTTCACCAAGACCTTCACTGAGAAGAAGTTTCATTCTCTGTAAAGTCACCTTGGAGTGAAGGACATGGTTTCCTAGCAAGTGTAAATTCTTCTTTTTACATACATTGTACCTTGAGGGGGGGATTTCCCATGAGGTTTTCCCTCTTTCCTCACTTTATTTTAATGTATCTTTTGTATTTGAGTACCTAACATGACCTCGTTGTCGGGACCCATTATTTATTTTGACCATAGTGATGTTTAGGGGGGGTGTTGGAGTTACTTCACACACACCTAGGATTTATTTTTCCTATGTTTATTAGTCTTTATCTAGTCTCCTAAAGTTTAGGGATAATATTCCTCTAGGAGAATATTCTCTTCAGTTTTCACTTCAGTTTGACTAGTTGAGTGGAGTCTAGATGCTACATTGGTTTTGTCACCATGCAACATTGGCATCACCACCAGATAATGTGCATTGTCCTTCAAATTATCACCAAAATAGAACATTACCCATGATTACCTTATCTCCTCCTCACTTCACTCTGTTTCAGTCAGTTAACTGAAAATTGGTAGACTAGTTAACTCAGCTAGGTGGCAGTTCACTCTCGTAACTACCCAAGAGACTAGAATAGGTGGAAGTTCACCCCCGTAATTGTTGGTGTGTGTCCAGATCAGTCTAGACCACCACTATGGTGCATTGGCTTCACCTCCAATGTGTATTGGTTGATTTATACATAGTATATCATGTGTAAATTATTCATTATTCATTATGGTTAATGATAATTCTTCCATTCTTTCTCTCTTGCTTCTTCTTTCTCAATTTCTCTCTAGAAATGTGTGTGGTATTTATAGCTAGATCTATTTTGTGTAAGTTCAACACGTTTACACTTACACCCATATATAAGTTGAAAAACCTATCTATTACACAAGAGACTCCATCACCCAATTGACTAGGAACTAATCTACTTGCATTGGAGATATAAAATCATTTCATTGGTATAGGTGAAATTGTGAGATATTGCATNTCTCTGATACATTTCTATTATATTATTGAATATCTGCAATATCTCTGTGCATTTCTTTATTATATCTCCACTCTCATTTCGTGCCGAAAATAATCCAGATCAGGAATCCACCATGTAGGAGGAGTACAACTCCCTCCTTGAGAACCAGACTTGGGATCTGGTTCCCCTTCCTTCTAGGAGGAATTTTTTCAGATGCAGATGGGTATATAGGACCAAGAGTGCAATGGATGAATAGATTAGTAGATACAATTCCAAGATTGTCACTAAAGGCTTTCAGCAGGTGCATGGTATTGACTATGATGAGACCTTCACTCTAGTAGTGAATATGGATTCCATACGATTGGAAATTTCCATTGTGGAAGCCAAGGGATGGTAAGTTCATCATATGGATGTGAAGAATGCATTTCTTCATGGTGATCTCTCTAAGGATATCTATATCGAGAAGCCCCAAAGATTTATGTAGGACTCATATTTTCTCTGTCGATTGAAGAAGTCACTTTAGGGCCTCAAACAGGCCCCGAGGGAATGGTATGCTAATATGGATTCCTACCTATTGTCACAAAACTTTGTGCATTGTAAATCAGACTCAAATGTCTACATGCTTAGGATGATTGATTCACCTCTACTTTTAGTTCTATATTTCGATGATTTACTGATCACTAGGTGCTCAACTTCAGTGACTGCTGCAGTCAAGAGGATTCTACATGATAGGTTTTTGATGATAGACATGCGTCTGTGACACTTCTTCCTTGGACTCAAGATCAGTCAGGATGCATTAGGCATCATGCTGTCTTAGGCCAAGTATGCACAAGATCTCCTTGAGAGATTTCACATGACAAACTGCAAGTCTGATCCGAGTCCTTTCCTTTCAAGAGTCAAACTTGAGGATGGAGGGGATACTGCATTGGTTTACATCACATTGTATAGAAAACTAGCGGGGATATTTTTGTATCCCACACACTCCATACCAGACCTCTCATATGTAGTTGGCACAGTTTCCAGGTTCATGTAGGAGTCGCATGAGCTACATTGGAAATATGGAAAGCATATCCTTCGATACATACAGGGAACCATCACCTTTTCGATTCATTATGAAGAAGACTCTACACTAGATATCATCAGGTTTAATGATTGTGATTGGGCTGGAGATAACACTGATTGCAAGTTCACATATGGTTACTCACTCAGTCTTAGTTTCGAGCCTATATGTTGGTTGATCAAGAAGAAAACTTCCATTGTTCTATCTTCAACCGAGGCAAAGTACAAAGGGGTAGTTAACATAACCATTTAGGATATGTGTCTACAACATTTTCTCACTGAGTTGGGCATTCAGTTTCATCATTCGATCATCATCTGGTGTGACAACCAGAGCACTCTGAAGTTCTGTAGAGATCCAGTTTAGAGGCAACAAACGAAGCACATCTGATGATGCATCCCTCCTCAACCCGTAGGTCGGAGGTCCACGTACACAGGATCTTTCTTCTTCAACTGGCCCGAAGAGCTCTCAGAAATGGCTCCTTTATTTCCCTTTCGGAAAATCTGCACAAACAACAAAACCTCGTGGAATCTTCCTTCGTGATTCAGGAGATCGGGCTTCACACTTTCGCGAATCTAGTGGTCAAGCGCCTTGTCTCTCAATCTCCGAAACCCGAAACAATCAACACTTGACCTTTTCCCTTGCTAGTTCGAATTTCTCCTTATCACAATTTCGGGAGTTGCGACGTCAAGCAACTCATCCCCTCGACTACCGAAACCCGATTTACCAAACCTCTGATATGCTTGTAAGGTTGACCCTTCAATGACCTTTCACTTCATCGGGACTTCGAACTTCGCGATTTCGTGATTCTTGATGCAAAGCTTTCGGGACTTCACCCCACGAAACCTCGAAATGGTCAACAAAATTGACTCCCTTGTCAAGAATGTGCCACCTATCCACCCTACTAATTATATGGCCCACAAAATCCTTTCATCCCTTCGAGACTTCGCGTTTCATGACTTCGCGAGTCCTGTTGCAAAGATTTCGGGACTTCAATCTACGAAACCCCGAAATAGAAATTCACGTGCAAATCCAACGGCTCCTATTGGCTTAAATCTATGGTTCTACCTATATTGATATCGAACCTTTGGGAATACTCGCCATAACTCCCCTACTCCTCCGTGATATTTGACAACTCACGGGACTTTGCGAATTCTCCATAGAGAATTTCGACCGTCCGTCTCTTCTCTTTCCAAGGAATTCTGCATGAACTAAACAAAGTATCTCTCTCTGCAAAACTTGTCCTCCTGCGGTCCGACGTCGCTACGCCTTCAAATTTTCAAGGTACTTGGCCTCTTTCCTTCCTTCGACCCCTTCGAAGGTTCAAATCCTTATGAGCTTTCCCATGACTTCGAGTCTTTCAGAAAACTCCTTCTCGCACTCCTTGCGGTAGACCTCCAAACACCTTCAAGTGTTGAACTCCCTTTGACTTTGTGCACACCTGCAGCAATGGTCTCTCAACAAGTCATTCAGGTTACGAAACCTGAAGCTCTATTCATCCTGCGCACACCTTGCATGGCTCCTATGCCTAACTACACTTCTAAGGAAATGAGAACAAAATCTATCTTATCTGAGCTTTCAGAGACAAGCCTCTGAACCCTTTGTCAACGCACTCCTTGCAGGAACCCTTGCTCAGATAGAGAAAGAATTAAAACTCATTCCTTTACTCTCTCTCTCTCTCTCTCTCTCTGATTTCAAACTTTCAACAAGAAACCATTCATACATAGCATAAAAGAAATTGCATGACAGAAAGAGTAAAACATTCATGAGCATAACATTCAAAAATGCATACACAAAGAATATATGAACACCATGAGTCTGAATCAAAGCCTTCTTGTATTAATGCATAACTTCTATACATGGAGTTCTTCTACACAACTCTCTGCTTCTTATCTTCTATGCTCTATGCTCTCAATTGGCATAATCCTCTCTATTAAAATACACAATGAGGGTGCCTATATTTTGTTTTCCCTCCGCTCCTAAAACTGTCTAATCTACACATTAAATTCTATCTACTTGCATTAAATATTATAAATGCCTTCTATCTACTAAGGACGAGAGCGGATCGCTCAAGGTCTGTTTACATTTTACAAGTGTGCCTCCACTTGATGGCTTCATTAATGTCTTAATACATTTTCAAAATTTGTGTTGGGCGTTTTTCCAGCTATCTTTTTCCTCCGTGATGGCTTGCTTGAGATGCTCCTGCATCATACTCCCTCGCTTGAAAATTTTCATGGGCTCCTATCCATGAGCTTGCGTACGGTGTGTCCATGCCTCTGGATATCTACTTCGTTCTCCCAACTGGCATCTTCAACTGGATGGTCCTTCCATTTGACTAAATACTCAAAGTATTTGTTTCTCCTGGTCTTTTTGCTGACCGTTTTGTCCAGTATGCGCTCCATCTACGGCTTTTCTGCAACTGGCATATGTTTCTTCCACTGGATCACTGGTTGTTCATTTCTCATCCCTATTTCCTCATCTTTATATGGGTACAAATATGAGATATTGAATATCGGAGAAATTCTGATCCCATCGGGTAATTCAATTTCGTAAGCATTCTCCCTAATTTTCTTCAAGACCTTGCATGGTCTGATTTTCTTCATCTTCAATTTATTATATGTTCCTCTCGGGAACCTTTCCTTTCTCAAATGTGCCAGAATCAAATCACCAACTTCAAATTGAATTTGTCTCCTATGCTGATCTGCTCTCCTCTTATATTACTGGCTCAAACTCTGCAATCGGTCCTTCACCTGGTTGTGAAGTTCCTTCATCGCCTCTGCAAAATATTCTACACTAGCGCTCTTAGTTGCAATCTATTATGAATCCCTCAGCTCAGAAATTCCTCTGAGCTGCATGCCATAGACAATCTGAAATGGACTCTACCCCGTGCTTCTATTAATTGAGTCATTATAAGCAAATTTTGCCTATGGTAATATGTTGTCCCACTGGTTGTGGTGTTCTGTCACCAAGCTTCTCAGCAAGTCTTTCAAACTTCTGTTCACCACTTCTGTCTGTCCATCCGTCTGAGGATGATAAGATGAACTAAATGATAAGTTAGTTCCCAACTTCTTCCATAAGGTCCTCCAGAAGTGTCCTACGAACTTAGTGTCTCGATCTGAAACTATGCTTTTTGGCAAGCCATGAAGTCGAATGACTTCTTTGAAAAACAGATTCACAATGTGAGTTGTGTCACTGGTCTTCTGACATGGAATGAAGTGTGCCATCTTGGAAAATCTATCCACCACCACAAATATTGAGTCAAAACCTCTTTGTGTTCTTGGCAACCCCAATATGAAATCCATGCTGACTGCATCCCACGGCTTCTCAGGTATGGGAAACGGTTGATAAAACCCTGCATTTTGTTTCCTTCCCATCGAATGCTGGAAAATTTTGCATATGTGCATGAATATCTTGACGTTTTCTCGCATTCCCAGCCAAAAATATGACTCATTCAGTTTTGCAAACGTCTTGTCGTGACCAAAATGTCCGGCCAATCCTCCACTATGTTTCTTCTTCAAGAAATTCTCCCTCATGGAGCATTTCAAAATACAAAGATGATTACCTTTAAATAGTCATTCTTCCTGTATCATGTATTCTACCCATTGGCTTCTATCCCTGAGAATTGGATGCTCAATTGCTTCGTACACCTCTTTAAAATATGGATCATTTTTGTACATGTCCCTAAGATTATCAAAACCCAATGTTTTGACTCTGAACTCCTACAATAGCAAACACTTCCTGCTCAAAGAATCAACAACCTTGTTAGCAGTACCAGAAATATGTTTAATCACAAAAGTAAAATTATTCATATATTCAACCCATTTAACATGTCTCTGATTCAACTTTTCCTGTTGAGTCACAAACTGCAATGCATGATTGTCACTATATATGACAAAATCTTTCGGGATCAAGTAATGTCTCCATTTATTTAATGCCTGAATAATAGCATAAAATTCCTTATCATAAGTGGAGTACTTCACTTTCGCTTCATTCAACTTCTCGCTGAAGTATGCTATCGACCTTTCTTCTTGACTCAAGACTGCCCCTATTTCAAATCCACTTGCATCGCATTTCACTTGAAATGTCTTTTGGAAATCTAGCAACACCAAAATTGGTTGTTCTGTGATCTTCCTCTTCAACAAATTAAAACTCTTCTCAGCTTCTTCTGTCCAGTGAAAAGATTTGTGTCTCTTCTTCACTGTGTCCATCATCAGTGCACTAATTCCACTAAAATTTTTAATGAATTTTTGGTAGAAACTAGCTAATCCATGAAAACTTCTCACCTCAAAGGTATTCTTCGGTGAGGGCCAACTCTTGATTACCTCCACTTTATCTGGATCCATCCTCAATTTATCTGCAGAAATAACGAAACCCAAATAAATGAGCTCTGTCTTCATGAATGAGGATTTCTTCATGTTTATCAACGGCTTCTCCTGTTGTAACTTCTGCATGACTGTAGCCAAATGTTTCAGGTGCTCTGCCACTATTTTACTGAAAATCAGTATGTCATCTAGATACACAATGACAAATTTTCCGATGAACTCCCTTAGGACTTCGTTCATCAACCTCATGAAGGTACTTGCGGCGTTTGTTAATCCAAACGGCATAACAAAGAATTCATACAACCCTTCATTGGTTTTGAATGTTGTCTTCCACTCGTCACCTTCTCTCATGCAAATTTGATGATAATCTCTTTTCAAATC
>SNQJ01S0021435.1:14528-24581 GCA_010110895.2 Picea sitchensis | reverse complement strand
TTTCAAGATTATCGACAAGATTGGTAACAATGCTTTTCATTTAGATTTGCCTCCTTATATGCATATGTATGCAGTCGTTAATGTTGAGAATTTGAAGTTGTATGAGCCTCCATTGATCGATGATCAAGGAGAGCATGTTCAGATTCCTTCCATAGATGATTTTTCCCTAGAGTATCTTACAAAACTGCATGAAGACACCATCCTTGACTGGAGAATGTGAACTTCAAAATGAGGAAATGTGGAGTATCTTCGAGCTGGTCTTAAAGGGACGAATCCAAGCAAGGCCAAGTGGATTGAGGTTGGAAGGGTGAGGGAACTGTACCCTCATCTTCACATAGACTAAAAATATTCTTTTGGAGGTCCAAAAGCTTCCCAATGGGGAGGTGTGATCAGGGGATCAAATTTTGCTCAAAAATTCAAAGTGCTCGGAATCACTTCAAACCGGACGAGAGCGTAGGCCTCGTCGTTTTGAACCCAACACAATTTGTTTCATCTCAAACAGATGTCGGGAGCGAGAGATATTGCAATCTATTCATAAAGTCAAACAGTAAAAAAAAAAATGATGCTGACTGTACAGTCTGTACAGTCCGTACAGGCTGACGTGGCAGGGCCGTACGACCATACGCTGACATGGAAGAAGTGATGTGGCATATGATGATTGGTAGGCATGGTCGAATCAGACTGCGAAACATGGAATTTCATTGGTTAATGGTAAGGTGCCACGTGGCCCAATCATGGGCGACAACGTGGCACCCTTTTATTGGTTTATGGGTTGTTATGTAAAATTATTGGAGTCCGTGGGGTTCGACCCCCGGACCTCCCCCACGACATAACGCCTTTGCAAAGACCATCCGACCAATGGACCACCGGATGTGCCTTGTTATGTATATGTGTTTAATTATATTTGAATTCAAACTATGTAATAAATGACAGGGGGTCGGGCCGGGGCTTAGCCCCGACCCACAGTCATATCGATATTACATGTGACCACATATGAATACACTGCATGGGAGTTGTAATGGGTATAGCCCCGACCTTCGTGGAATGGTGTGGCACTTATATATATAATCCCTGGTTCTATTGTGTGTTATATGACCTTTGGCTATACGGAAAGGTGTGCAGGCAGTTTTCAAATGGTTTGGGCAGTTAGCCCTTTTTACAAATGCACAAGGTCATATGACCTCCATGTGCCCGGTGCTAGGCGGTTAGGGGCTGGCGTGCCCATAACCACCCTACATTTTGCATCATTGGCGCGGTTGCACCCGGTGCTAGATTTTCACGCTATTTATTGTGTGTGTGCCAGGTTCATTCAACAAGGGTGCGTTTTGTAGATGCAGAGACAACAAGCTTCAAGGGGGGACTTTCAGGAGGCCTAACTTCTTCGTTTTTCGACCGATTGAGGTGCTGAAAGAGCCCAGACAGGGGTTTTTGGACGCTATGAAGCCATTGGAGTAGTCGGTTGGTCAGTTTGAGCACTGTAAGACATGTTTTTGAGCACTTTGAACAATTAATAATAATGATCCATTGGAAGCTGGACCAGGAGATGTAGCCCAAGATAGGGGTGAACTCCTTTATCAATTGTTGTGTTTATGTGCTTATGTTCATTGATTATGCTGTTGTCTATGTGTATTTTGGATAAGTAGTCCCTTAATTTATGTGTTGCAAAACTGATCCATTTGCTTTAAGCACATAACATTTACATTGCAATAATGTCAAGTTTTTCAAGTCTTCTTCATTTTTAGATCAGCAACCCAGGGTATGGGATATGGGAATCCATCATCACCATGAGGTATGTTATTCCTTCTTTCATGAAAAGTGTTATGATTAATTTGTTGGGCATGTGGATGAGGATCTTTGGTTGAAGTTGGATAATGGATCATTCGCTTGAAAAATTGTGTGAGTTTCCTTATTTCAACTTTGTGGTCAACTTCTATGCTCTATTTTCGTGTCGTTACCTCCCTGGGAAAAGGGTAAATACTGGGGGTCCCTTACAAGGGTAGCATTTCATTTCCCACCATACTTAACACTTTCTATCCTAGAGCCTCTCATAGTGTACTAAACTTTGGTAATGGGTCATGGTCCATTGTCTCATGAGAAGAGGGGATAAAGGCCCATAGGTTGATTACATATACTTATAAAAGAATAAGAAAATGATTCTAAAGAAAGACAGGAATGATAGAAAAGGACTAACAAAATATGGTCCAAACTTGATCTCTGCCCTTTCAGTGCTCACCTATGCCCAAATGGCAATGTTATATCTTGAAACCTTATAAAAGGGGACTTAAAATATGATAAAGTGAAATAGTAAAATGTCTGATAAAGGGGGATTGGAAAAAGTAGCACCTAAGAATGATGTAACTCAAGAGAAAGTGCACCCTCCACAAAGGATATCATAGAAAAGGATTAAATGACACCACTAGCCATGAAGTAAGCCCTAAACTATATCATAATTATCACACTTACTATTAAAGTGTTTAGAGTTGACTTTGCCAAACCCATGTTGTCAAGTTGGCTTGAAAAGGATGTTCAACCTGAATGCCTATGAATTAAACTCGTAGTTGATTATTAGTTTGGTCAATCTACCACTTGAATATCTTCAACTAGTGGTAAATTGTCTGATCGACATACACGTCGACTACTCGACCGAATGGTGTAGTTTTCTCGTCGATCATTTGATCGACTGTATCCCTATTTGTGTCATCCTATCGATCGAATGAAACCAAGAGATGTGTGATGAACCATCAATTCTTTATGTTCCAACATGCCCCAACCCCCCCCATTAACACATAGCTGAGGAGATTCAAGAGGTAAAATTATGTCATTATGAAACCCCCCAATAATTGTAGCTTCCTAAATCCCAAGTGTTAGCACAAGAATTTTCATCCCGGAGAAGCTTGTCTCTCCATACGCAACTAAATAACCTCTATAGAAATATACATGATTATAACCTATCAACTCAAAGTTCTTGATTAGTCTCATCATACAGAAGAGCGCAAACATTCCATAGCACCATGGCACTGAGGAATTGTCTATATAGCATGGTCTCCCATTTTACTACCTAAAATGATACAAAATATATTAAGAAGTATTATGATGGTGCTACCAAATTGCACGCAGACACACAGGTGGGCCTTATCGAAATTTTGATAGAGACCAAATTATGTAGAGTTATTTTGCAAGGATGCTTCTACTAGTTTTGAGTGACTAACTTAAAACTTGGATTATGAACAAATGAGAAGGTATTTTTTAAAATGGTAGGAGGTTTTTGTTCATCACATACCAAATAATAAAAAAATCTCTCATTTTTTAAAAATGTGTTATGCTTTGAGAGATATTAGACATATAAGTGGCACTACCGAATGTGCACAAATGTTTTACAGTGGCGCTACCGAATTTCCTGTAGTGGTCAAGGTTTTGATATTCGCCTTGTTGGGAGGTTGCCACCTATCAAGGAGTATTCAAATGGCTTCTCAAGGATAATTTAGATGTCAAGGGACACCTTCACCTAAGTTTTATCTCCATCAAAGGCCTCATGCAATGAGGTGGAAACAATTTATTAATGACTTCTAATAAATTCCTGAAAATTAGCAGTTTGTTGGATTTTTGTCTCTTTGATTGTTGGCAGTTATCTCCAAGGATTAGAATCCAATGGAGGAGATGGGATTCGACCTCCTAATTTTATTTGGATTCTATTTTCTATTTAAGGAAGGAGATATCTCTTGGAGAGTGGGATTCATGAGCCAAGATAGGCTAGAGAGAGTAGGAGCAGACAATTTTCCTATGTGCGTTCATTTGTAAGATTGTGGGCATTTTATGATTGTAAGAATTACTTTTATTGGAGACTCTTGAGAGTTGTGATTTCAGATTGTAAATCTTTTTTTTATATTTCTTCTTATTTGAATATATTGTAGATTTGAGGATCAAAGGCTGCCAATGATTTATGGATCCCTAAGAAGTAGAGGATCTATTGTATTTTTCCCACCAGTCATTGTTTATATTCAAGTATTTGTTGATTCATTAAATTGAAAGGATATCTGTTTAGTGAACATTCTATATTATGTTTTCCTTCTTCATTCTTCCACCTATCAACATATAATCTTGTTTTCTATTGAGCATCTTTAGTGCCTTCGATGAGTAGAATGTTTGTGACTCCATTTCCCATTGGTGTAGCCTACTGATCTACAGTTTTCTTCCCTCTCCCTTTCTTTCTCCATATTGTTGATCCACCTATTCAAAACCAAAATTATCTGTTACATTCTGATGGGTGTTGAGCTTACACTTTACCAGTCAAAGTGTGACTTTCAGTGCTAACACCAAGCAACATGTAGATATTGATAAATCTAGCTTCAATTAAAGGTTTGGTGAATATATTAGCAACTTGATATCTTGTTCTAGAATATTCAAGAGAGACAATATTCTCATCAACCAAATATCTCAAATAGTGAGCATGGAGCTCAACATGATTCATATTACCATGGGTAAAAGGATTGTTAGCAACTTGTAAAGTACTCTAGTTATCATAGTAGATTGAAGTCAAGGTATGGATAGGAAGGCCAAGTTCTCCCAAAAGTTGGTGAATCCATACTACTTTAGTACTTGATTGAATGGTTCCATGATATTCTTCTTCCATAGTCGATAAAGAGTCCAACTTTTTTTTCTTGCATGACCACAACAATGGCCTAGTGCTATAGAGAAACATGTAACCAAAAGTGGACTTTTGATCATAATCGTGGACAGCCTAGTCAAAGTCGGTGAAGCCAACCAATGAATCTAAAATTTGACACTACTTGATACCAAAATCAATGGTACCCTTGAGATAACAAATAATTTATCTGACTTCTTTTTAGTGGCTTTCTTTAGGGTCTTGCATAAATCGAGAAACCACACTAACAACAAAGGAAATGTCAATTCAACTATGAGTAAGATAAATAAGACTCATGACCAATTGTTTATAAAGAGTATCATCAACTACAGGAGTTTTATAGGTTTTGATAAGCTTTACTCCAGACTGAAAAGGAATAGAAGCAAGATTGCAATCAACCATATTAAAATGTTTCAATAGATCCATCACATATTTAGATTGAGAAATGAAAAAGGCATCACATAGTGGTAATACTTGAAGACCCAAAAAATAATGCAGAGTATCGAGATATGTCATGTAAAAAGGGTCAACAAGTTGTTTCTTCAATCCAAGGATGAGATCATTATTACTTCCAGTCATGAGTAATTCATCTACATATACAAAAAAAAATGAAGGTATCTCCTTTGGTATGGAGCACATACAAGTTTTTATCAGATTCACACCGTTTGAAACCAATTCAAAGAAAGAAACTATCAATATAAGCATACCAAGATTTGGGAGCCTTCTTCAAACCATAAAGTGACTTCTTGAGTCAACAAACCAAGTTTGAATCAGTCACAAAACCAGGTGGTTGTTCTATGAAAATTTCTTTATATAAGTCTCCATGAAGAAAATAACTCTTCACATCCATCTGATGGATTTTCCATCCAAAACAAGTAGCAAGGAAAAGAATTAATTGAACATAGTTCATCTTTGGGATGGGAAAATGTTTTAGTGTAGTCAATTCCTTCTTTTTCAAAAAATCCCTTCGCAAATACGCATTCTTTGTGTCACTCAAAAACACCTTCGGAAGTAAATTTGGTCTCATTGTCCCATCGACACTTCACATTCTTCTTTCCTTGTGGTTGGGGAACTAAGTACCAAGTGTAATTATTCGAAAAAGAATCAATTTCTGTATGCATGGTCTGCTCCCATTTAGGTCATCCTTAAACAAATGAGTACACAATAGGATCATAAGTTTCCAGTACACGAGTCATCAAGGAAATGCTGGTATGTTTCTTTTGACTTCGATTTTGTCATCTGTAGGAGGCATCTCCTACATCAGCTCTAGCAACTTCAATTTTCTTGGAAGCCCATCTAGGTAGACAAGAAATAGGTGAAATATGGTTCACTTCAGTAGGTCAATCATAAGTTGTAGGGTCTTTATTAGGTGGACCAGTCAAAACATATGAAAACATTCTAGTTCACTCAGAGGTTGATGATCTAGTCGAAACATGGAGAATGTTCGATTGTCCAGTCGAAGGACCAAAGTATGGAACAAGAGCACCAATTTCATAGACAACATCAAAAGGATCATCCTACAATAATATAGAAGAGGCATTCAACATTTTAATGCAAGAATACTTCTCATCAAACTGTACATTTTGTCTGATAATGATTTTTTGTGTGAAAAAATCAAACAATCTATGGGCTTTCGACTCTTCAGTGTAGCCCATCATGATGAAAGCATGACTCTTTGCATACAACTTCTTTCTGCAATCATCAGGAATGTGAGACCAGGAAACACATCCAAACACACAGAGGTGGATAACCGAAGGATTCTTCCCATACCATCATTCGAATGGAATCATGGAAGGAAAAACTTGAGTCGAGACATGATTGAGTAGATAATTTGCACAATGCACCACTTCAGCCCATAATTGAGGAGGCATATATTTAGACTACAAAATAAATATATCCATTTAGACTAATGTATGATTCTTTTGTTCTGTGACACCATTATTCTAAGGTGTGTGAGGAACCAACTAGTGTCGATCAATACCATATTAAAGCATGTATTCTTCAAAAGGTTGATTTACATACTCACCCCCATTGTTTGATCTTAATAATTTGATGCGTCAGCCACATTGATTTTCAAAAAATTCTTTAAACTCTTTGAAATTTTCAAAGACAAGGTTCTTACTGTTCATAAAGTAAACCCATGTAAAGTGAGAGAAATCATCAATGCAATTCAATGTGTACCTTGCACATGCCAGTAAAGGTAGATTTATGCAGTAGACATCACTTTGAATCAACTCCAGTAGGTTTTTTGCTCACCACACTTTGTCGGATGTGAATGGTGCCTAATGATGCTTCCTAAGAACACAACCCTTATAGACTCCTTCAAGGAAAACACCTTTGGAAAACCAACAACCATGTTCTGAGTTTCCAATTCTCGTAGACTTAAAAAATTTAGATGTACAATTGTCTCATACCAAATTCGACTTTTCTCATCAGTGTGAACAAAAAGTGCAGTTAGTTTAGTGTCGGGTCAAGTCGTGTCACAAAATTACTACAATTTTTCAATCAGGCCGAGAATCTCGCCAATGACAATCAAATTCTCTTTCTTCAAATCGCAAACATACAATTGATCTGGACAAAATTCTACAATCTTACACGTCTGTGTTAACTGAGCAACAAATGACATATTAGCATTGAGGTTTGGAACATGATAGACATAAAAAATATTCCCATGTCGATAGGAGAATCACCCTAACCAATAACATCCAAAGAAAAATCATTAGAAACATAGATTTTCCTCTCCTTATCTTCATCCAACCATGTGAATAAGGAGTAATCCTTGGCCATGTGATGAGTGCACCTAGAGTTGAATACCCTTTTTTTCTACGCAAATGAGACAACAAGGCCTGATAAGCTATGAATTAGAAGGTGAAATTATCATCATGTCGATGTACAGTGGAAATGTAACCTTCAAGGCATTTAACCTTCTCCTCTAAATCGTCTCTCTTCTTATATAAAAGTTTGTCCACATGTCCAATCTTTCCACAGTACTAACATGTCTTCTTGTTTAAATTTTGTTGGGGGGAATCTTTCTGTCTTTGAGGTTTGTGGTTGTGGTATGTGGGTTTTTGTGTAGAGGCATCAAACTGTACTCTATCCCTAGGATCCATCTTTCCCTTTCCCTTGAGAAAGTGGGCTTGGTGTTTACCACCAATATTTTCTTCTTCAAGTAGTTTGTGTTGCTCAGTAATAAAAAGGCCACAGAAAACTTCAAAGGTGTAATCCTTACCATCTTCCTTATTTTCTTGCTAGTTGGCATAGGAATTCGATATAAACACATTGAATGGTGTTCTCAAGTTCATTAGGACCAAATCAATTAACATCCATCCTTCTTCTGATAATTCTTTCCACACTCACACAATTTCAACTGGATTTATTTGACATATGCCAAATAGTCCTCCATTCTCTCAAAGGAATGAGGATCGAGTGATATCAACTCTTTCGGAAACTACCTGATGTGACTCTCATCGACTCGGTCAAACAACAACTTCAACTTCTTCCAAAATTGATGAGGATAGTTGGTTCCACTGAGGTGAAATCAAATCTCTAGCAAGATGTAGGTCATGATGACCCCTATAGCCTCATCCTTTTTTCCATCAACAATGAACTTCACCTAATCGTCTGTTGGAATTGGAATCACAACCTTTGTATACTGTCATAGTCCTCTACTCTTCAGTAAGGTTTCCATATACGATGCCCATACTGCATTATTTGATCTGTTCAGAACAACGAGATAAATATTCGAAGCCATATTTGATATCCAAAGAGAAACATGTTTGTTTCAATAAGTTACAATCAACAAACCATCGACCCAAAGTCAATCACATGAAAAATATGACTCAACAAGGTTTGTAGACAATAAGTCAAGATTTTAAATCATTGGCTCTGATACCATATTGGGGAATAGGGTGGAACATGACATGAAACAGAGAGAATAGTATCGTCGACAATCGAAGAGGAACAAAAAATTCGAAGATAAAGGGTGGTATCTAAAGACACTATTACAATACTTAATCAAAGCACACTCTGATCAGAACATCATAGTGAATGTTTCATTTCTTGATCCACATGATCTATTTGCAAAATATCCATATGATAATGACCGAAGGATTCTTCTATTTATAGTCTCAATATCTAACCAACTTCAATAGAATATGGAAGATCTTGTCCACATATAACCATCAACTGTTAGAGTTGACTTCGCCAAATCCACATTGTCGAGTCATCTTGACGAGGATGCTTAACTCGACCTCCTACGCATCTAACTTGTAGTCGATTGTTGGGTTGGTTGATCCATCGCCTGCCTATCTTCAATTATTGGTCGATTGTCTGACCGATAGGCACGTCAACTACATGACCGACTGGTGTAGTGTTATTGTTGATCGCCTGACCAATTGTATCTAGATGTGGGTCATCCTCTTGACCAAATGAATCCAAGAGATGTGTGATGAATCATCAATTCTTGATTTTCCAACATTATGTTATGGTTTCCTACTCCTTTTCAAATAAACTTCTAGAGAGTGACCATTCCTTTGTTTTCTCTATGCACATGTGAGTAATGAGGGCATCATCTTTTTGCATGTAGAAAGATCAAGTGATTTGATTGATCTATTGTTTCACTGGGGAAGAAGTCAATGTTAGGCATTCTAGCATTTGATCTTGGAAAGAGGATAGCGTTATGTTATGCATGCATTATTAGTAAGTTTTCTACATACAATATAAGATCCACATATTATATTATTCATGAAATTTTCCCAGAAGTTGTTATTGAAAGAGGTCAACCCTCTCCACACCACCCATACAAGATTCATTTGCTGCATCAAGTCAAAGGCATGATAGAGTACATATAATAGATCAATATAACTCTCTTTGAACAATGTTAGAAGATGAATATTATAGGGGTTGACCAAAGAGGGCCAACTTCCTTTAATCACCACTTCTGAAAAAATGCCACAAATAATATCTAGGGTGTCCAATATATGTAGAACAATAAAAAAATAACACTATCTTCTTCTTGAGATCGAACACTAGAACATCCAACACCATATTATTCCTCAATCAAACAGTAGAATGTTCATCCATAATATAGAGAAAATGATATCCATGAGGCACCATATTAAAAAAAAGAAAAAGTACATGACCATTGAAACCGACCTCATACATATGCAGAAATGAACTAATGTTTTATTTTCAAATAAAATGTTGAATGCCCATCCATAACATAAAGAAAATAGTGACCTTGAGGCACCACATTAAAAAAAAAAAAAAATGAGGCTAGTAATCTCACCAACATGGCTCAAACATATGAGAAAATGAATTGAACAATGCATAAGAAAATGGATCAATATTTTAAATAGAAAGGTGCATTATAATACTTTCCACATTTAGACAAATATTCACTTGACCATCAA
>SNQJ01S0021434.1:106669-140611 GCA_010110895.2 Picea sitchensis | reverse complement strand
TTGAAATTGAAATAAACTAGGTAAAATATCTTCCAAATATACCAACAAATGTCCCTAATAAATTGCATTAGATCAATTCAGATGCATTGAAATACAAAATTCAAATGGACAAATATGATTAGAATGTTGAAATTGAAATATAGAGTAAGTAACAAATGTCCCTAATAAAGTGCATTAGATCAATTGAAATGCATTGAAATACAAAATTCAAATGGACAAATATGATTAGAATGTTGAAATTGAAATAGAGAGTAAGTAAATGTCCCTAATAAACTGCATTAGATCAATTGAGATGCATTTAAATACAAAATTCAAATGGACAAATATGATTAGAATGTTGAAATTGAAATAGACAGTAAGTAACAAATGTCCCTGATAAAGTGCATTAGATCAATTGAGATGAATTGATATACAAAATTCAAATGGACAAATATGATTAGAATGTTGAAATTGAAATAGAGATTAAGTAGAATCTCTTCCAAATCTGTCCCTAATAAACTGTCAATTCGAATGCATTGAAATACAAAATTCCAATGGACAAATATTATTAAGATATTGAAAATGAAATACAAAATTCAAATGGACAAATATTATTAAGATGTTGAAACTGAAATAGAGTAGGTAAAATCTCTTCCAAATCTACCAACAAATGTCCCTAATAAACTCCATTAGATCNAAATGTCCCTAATAAACTGCAATAGATTAATTCAGATGCATTGAAATACAAAATTCAAATGGACAAATATGATTAGAATGTTGGAATTGAAATAGAGAGTAAGTAACAAATTTCCCTAATAAACTACATTAGATCAATTGAGATGCATTGAAATACAAAATTCAAATGGACAAATATGATTAGAATGTTGAAATTGAAATAGAGAGTAAGTAACAAATGTCCCTAATAAACTTCATTAGATCAATTCAGATGCATTGAAATACAAAATTCAAATGAACAAATATGATTAGAATGTTGAAGTTGAAAGAGAGAGTAAGTAACAAATGTTCCTAGTAAAGTGCATTATATCAATTCAGATGCATTGAAATACAAAATTCAAATGGACAAATATGATCATAATGTTGAAATTAAAGTAGAGATTAAGTATAATCTCTTCCAAAATTGTCCCTAATAAACTATACTAGATCAAATCGAATACCTTGAAATACAAAATTCAAATGGACAAATATTATTAGGATATTGAAATTGAAATACAAAATTCAAATACAAAAATATTATTAAGATGATCTACCAATAAATGTCCCTAATAAACTGCATTAGATCAATTCAAATGCATTGAAATACCAAATTCCAATGGACAAATATGATTAGAATGTTGAAATTGAAATAGAGAGTAAGTAACAAATGTCCCTAATAAACTACATTAGATTAATTCAGATCCATTGAAATACAAAATTCAAATGCACATATATGATTATAATGTTGGTAGTAAGTAACAAATGTCCCTAATAATCTACATTAGATCAATTCAGATGTATTCAAATACAAAATTCAAATGGACAAATATGATTAGAATGTTGAAATTGAAATAGAGAGTAAGTAACAATTGTCCCTAATAAACTGCATTAGATCAATTTAGATGCATTGAAATACAAAATTCAAATGGACAAATATGATTAGAATGTTGAAATTGAAATAGAGAGTAAGTAGAATCTCTTTCAAATATGTCCATAATAAACTATATTAGATCATTCGAATGCATTGAAATACAAAATTCAAATGCACAAATATTATTAGGATATTGAAATTGAAATACAAAATTCAAATGGACAAATAGTATTAAGATGTTGAAATCTAAATAGAGTAGGTAAAATCTCTTCCAAATCTACCAACAAATGTCCCTAATAAACTGCATTAGATCAATTCAGATGCATTGAAATACAAAATTCAAATGGACAAATATGATTAGAATGTTGAAATTGAAATAGAGAGTAAGTAACAAATGTCCCTAATAAATTGCATTAGATCAATTCACATGCATTGAAATACAAAATTCAAATGGAAAAATATGATTAGAATGTTGAAATTGAAATAGAGAGTAAGGAACAAATGTCCCTAATAAAGTGCATTAGATCAATTGAGATGCATTGAAATACAAAATTCAAATGGACAAATATGATTAGAATGTTGAAATTGAAATAGAGAGTAAGTAGAATCTCTTCTAAATGTGTCCCTAATAAACTCTATTAGATCAATTCAAATGCATTGAAATACAAAATTCAAATGGCCAAATATTATTAGGATATTGAAATTGAAATACAAAATTCAAGCGGACAAATATTATTAAGATGTTGAAATTGAAATAGAGTAGATAAAATCTCTTCCAAATCTACCAACAAATTTCCCTCATAAACTGCATTAGATCAATTCAGATGCATTGAAATACAAACTTCAAATGGACAAATATGATTAGAATGTTGAAATTAAAATAGAGAGTAGGTAACAAATGTCCCTAATCAACTTCATTAGATCAATTCAGATGCATTCAAATACAAAATTCAAATGGACAAATATGATTAGAATGTTGAAATTAAAATAGAGAGTAAGTAACAAATGTCCCTAATAAACTTCATTAGATCAATTTAGATGCATTGAAATACAAACTTCAAATGAACAAATATGATTTGAATGTTGAAATTAAAATAGAGAGTAAGTAACAAATGTCCCTAATAAACTTCATTAAATCAATTCAAATGCATTCAAATACAAAATTGAAATGAACAAATATGATTACAATGATGAGATTATTATTATAGCACCAGCCTATTGAAAATATTAGCACGAGGTCTGCCTTGCCTTGTAATATGCTCATGATTGGAAGCTTTATTTAATATGCAAAAGGAATTTTTAATATATGTGATCTGAAAACCTTACCACATGCTGAATTTCAGCTCCTTTCAAAATGAAAAGTAAAATACTTATGGAACGAACTAAAAGTAAAAGTAGCAAAAACATTTTAGTACAATGAAACGAACTAAAAGTAGCATTAACGCACCAATCCCAACCCATAGGAGGCGAGTGCAGCTAGAAACTTCAGTCTTGCTTGGCTCCGTTTACGCCAACTGTGAGGCATATCCTGCACTAAATAAGCAACGCAGATGGAATAAAGGGAGCCAGGCAGATCTACTTTGTCTCTATAGTAGCGGTGTTGTGCCTCCTATTTCTATCTTCCTCATGAAGAATAGTACAGTAAAAAACGATGTCATTAAATAAAGGCACCATTTATTTAAGAAAATATTTGAAAATGATATATTGTCCACAAATTTATATGCCGTGACTAGAAGCATAGTAACCTAATGATCGCTTCTACAACCAAAATCACTGAGAAAGTAAAGAAAAATGTTGTTGTTATGGCCTTTCCATTTTCATTTGTGTTGCTGAGACACTGAGTGGTTTTATAATAGATTTTTTGGGCAGTCGTTGGGTGGAGGGGGGTCCCTTGTCCCACAAACAAGGGGGTCTCATACACCAATTTGGTCTGCTGGCTTGGCCGTGACCTTAAAAATAGAAGTACTCTTAATAAGTCGGAGGGATTTGAACTCAAAACCTCATGAAACTTTATATCACTTTATATTCACGGAACTTGTCAATTGAACTACCCCGTAGGCTTATATGAATTATATTTAATATACATATTCCTTCCCTAATGAAATACATTTAATAGGTAATTAAAGATTGATCCAATCAACTTTGATCCAAATTACTTATATGATAAAACCCATTAAATTATAATGAATATGATTATTTTTTTAAACAATATGTGTTTCATGCTTTGTCTTTAATTTTATTTCTTCTTACTAAAATTCTCTTAAGAAAACCTAAACCCACATCAATTTATCTTGTCAAACTAGATTTTATTATTCTCTTTAATGTCAATGTATTTAGTTTTCACATATAAAATGATTTGATGTATTAAGCATTAATTTTTATTTTTTTCATTTATATTAAATTTTATTAGTGTATGTTTTATAATTTAATATTAAAAAAATTATATTATTTATTTGGTATAAAGGTATTTAAATTTTATATAAAATAAGATATTTATTTATTAGTTGATGTAAATTACATTTATTTAAATTAAATAATTTTAAATACTTTAATATTTTCATTTTCATCATTAATTTTTTAAAATATTTAATAGATTTGAAATTAAAATGAATTTAAATTAGTAAATATTATAGCCATGAACATGCTAGTATACATACATTTAATCATTTCAATTAAGGAATATTTTATCTTACAAAAGATAAAATTTTATACATCAATTTATTATTTGACTAAACTATATTGTTAAATTAAATTATTGTTTTATTATTAATATAATAAATTATTGTATGAGTATGGTTAAAAAAATAGAGTTTGAAATAATAATATATTATTTTATGGATAAATTATATTATCTATTCTTTTGATTATATATTATTAAAATTGAAAAGGAGTTTTTGCAAATAAAAGTTATTTAATAATGACATTAAAATTGAAATTAAAAGAAAGGGTTGAGTTTTTTGTCATCACGCTTAAGTTTAACTTTTTCCTTGTAAATATCCATCCCAACTCTCTTTTCTATTATTATTTTATCTTTATTTGTTCTTGATAATGAGTGGGGTGTCCACTCAAATGTTGAACACTTCAAATTTTTATACACACTTTATCTCCTAAAAGTTCAAGCAATATCATAAGTGACTATGAAAAGATAGACACTTGGATTATATATTATTTATTAAAAATATTTATATTTAATTATAAATAAAATTACTTCATCGTTTTGATTTTAATTTTCCAATTGACATGCATTAGATAATTTATTTGTGTGATGGATTTTGATGTATGTCATATGTTTTGATGCATGGCATACATTTCCAAAGGGAATTTCTATGCAACACCTTTTCTCGCATTAACTCTTCCCGAATAACTCCTCCCCCTCTACCGTGCAATCCTATACTTAATCAATTCTTGAACAATGTCTCATGTGGAGAACTTGACACAAAGCCATTTCTCTACATGATATTCTCTACACATCATGTTCAACCACGTGACTCAATCCTCCATGAAACTTGTCCCTCTACATTCCTACCACACCAAATGTCCCATACTTAGTATCACTACAAGGAGAACACCTTCTTCCAGAGTATTTTACAAAATCTCCCCAAAAAATCTATCCCTTCCATGTTTATAGCAGAGGGAGGCGGATGAAGTTTTTTGTGGAGGTTTTTTTATCGGTGTGCCTTTAAGGTTAACACACATTGGTGCATATATGACTAATCAAGAACTAGTGCGTCAATGTTCAAAAGCACCGTCATACTTTATAATAAAAATTGCACTCCTTTAATAAAGTGTAATGGTGTCATTGAACATTACGCATCATTGTGCCTCACCGTCATCAAGTGCACCGTAGTAGGGTAAATAAAAAAAAATTACCAACCCAGTTTTTATTGTTACAATGCATCTTGTTTTTCCAAACCCTCAAGCAAGCACCAATGCTCATCGTTCTTCCAGACTCTCAAGTAAGCACCAATGCTCACTGTCCTTCCAAAGACACCATGTTTGCAATGCTCTACATCTACTTGGATAACTCCATTAGTAGATTATGAGCATTTCCAAAATTTAGAAATTACAAAAAAAAAATATTTCTCTCAACGGTAAAACCATGCCTCCTCGGGAGACAAGAGGCCAGGTAAATTGTTTATTACCTTCCTATTTGCATTTTCATCCAATCAAAAATTGAATTTAGCTTGAAATCTGGATTTTTTTTCAATTTTTGTTTTCATTGTGTGCAGTGTGACTGAATGTTTAGGCTCGCCCTAAAGTATTGCATACTGAGTTAAATTCACAATGGGCACTACAACTCATGTGCCTTATATATATGTCTGCATTGGTTCCATTCAAGCTAGAGCACTGCAATAAACTATAAAAAAAAAAGAGGTGCATCCTTTGAAACATTGTGCAATTGATGCATAATTGGCTTTGACCCGCATCGATCCATTTCACTTAATTAACCACACCGCAAACTTAACGATTTATAAAATTTGATATAGTGGTGAAACCATTTTAACCAAACACACTGGTATTGTTTACAAAACCGCACCGGGATATAAATATTTCCTAAAATGGCATAGCGAGGCGTCTCATTGGATGCCTCATTCTTGGTACTCTATCCTTTACAACACACTGTAGGAAAAAATGTTGATGCTCCACTATCACAGTGTCAGCGATGTGTTAATAGTAACACATTGCAATGCTTCAGCTGTGATAGTCCAATTTAACCTAGTGGTGCCCATCTATCTAAAAAATGCAGACATCGGGGTGAATTTTTAATAATCAATTAGAATGGTGTGAATTATTAGACATTTTGTTTCAATCCATGGTGGTGTGACAATAATCATGGTGCATCGATGTGTAAATGATAAATATATGCACCGCGACATGTTTTGAAAAATAAACATCATAGATTGTCTTATGTAAGGCCCTGCTCGCAGTGTGTTAGTAATACAACACACAACTAGACATCATGTTGGTTCTCTGGTAAAACTAGCGCACCAGTTCTTTTAGTTTAAAAAAGGGCATTGATGATTTTGTGCACCATAAATGTTAGCATTGCAATGAATCTTTGTTAATGAAATGAACGAGTGTAGTTAAAAGCATTGAATCGGCGTGGTTAAAGGCATTGTACCGGTGTGGAGCATCATATGGAATGTGCCACTCCAATATGTAGTGGTGCGACAAGAAACATGGCATCGGTGTCTATAAGTAGCAACATCACATGGTGGTGTTGTTTTGTTTATAAAGAGCACCATCGGTGGGGCATATGTACTATTTTCGGCACACCGGTTACTTTTTAATATATTTTTTTAAAAAAAAAAAATTGTTATAGATTTTTTAAAATACACGTCATTTGTGTGTACATATTTTTTATAATTTTAATTTATTTTATCTATAGACATATGTCTAACAATATTTGTATGTGAATTAGATATGGCGATGATGAGAGGAGGAGAACCAGTGCTAGTAGCAGGTCAAGACACACACATTTGTGTGTGAGTGGCAGGCCAGGGAGAGGGAGGGAGAGTTGTTACCTCACCCTATTTCACAACCGACACAAGACATTTTGGTTTTTTTTGGCCTCTTGAAGTTTTATCAGGAGGGTACATCCCTTAGGGGGAACTCTTTGTTGTTCATTGGATTCACCTCTTGTTTATGTAGAGATTTTTTTTCCTTCATATTTTATGTGTTAAGCTTCTTTAATTTCACCTTTATTATTTTTCTATATTGTAATTTGTAGTCAAATTATATGTGTTAAGAAAAAAAATTGGTACAACCACCACTATTGTTAATTAGTTGAAGGGATTGTATGATGTAATTTGTAGGCCAAATTTGTGTGAATTGAAAATAAATAAAATATAGTTTGTGTTACATCTAGTTTTATCATCTCTACTTTGCATGGAATGTTTATGCAAATAAAGAGTTCTATATTATAGGAGTTTGATTCCATTTCAACCCTATTTTATGTTCCTTCCATATATACATTGTCATACACCTTCAAGTTACATCACAAGTGTAATCATGTTGAATTCATTATGGTGTCCAACTCTTGCACTTATTCATTTGTTGAACTCATTGTTTAGAATCCCAACAAACCATTCTTTCTTCATCTCATTTTGCAATGACTTCATTAATCATTGTCTGGATTGAGATTAAATGTTATCGTTTATTTCACCTATCATTACCTGATCTAAGTGGATATTGGTGGCCACCCACCTATTCCAACTGGCTCCTTGTGTCTGTTTTTTTGTTTTGGCACGTTCTTATGTATTGCCTTGTAATTGTGATTTATACACTTATGGTCTTGTCTGAATCCCCACACATCCTCCAGGTGGATACAGGTGGCCTCTCTCCTAATCCAACTAGCATATTTTGTATGTTTTCATGTCATCACATTTTTTTGTACTTACAGGGTTGTTTTGGGTCACTAAAGGTTGTTTTTTGGCTCACCACAGTCAAAATGTAGACATAGTTATATTTTGAAGGTGGAATGTGTATCTCACTAAAAAACCTTTCTAATGGGCTATCACACACCTAAAATGAAGGTCGTATGCAAAAGTTATGACCCTTGCAAGTTGAGGTACCAAATTACACCAACTTACCCATAGGGCCCACATGACTTTTGGCGTTTCACCTTCTAGGGTTAGGTTTTTGGATGTCTAGGGTTTTGGAATTCATGAGTAATACAAAAAAGGCCTTTGGAGCCTCATTGTAATCCATTATGCTCAGACGGATGCATGTAGTAGCCACATCTCTTGTCAGAGATAACAACCACCATTCGAGCAAGTGTTTTAGTTCTGCAGTTATACAGTTTCAACCTATTTCATTATTTAATAGAAGATATTGTTCACTCGATATGTGTGTTATTCTTCATATCTATTTGTTTATTGTATTCATTTTGTTAATTAGTTCATTCCGCTCCTAAATATGGATCACTGGTATCAGAGTGGTCTTCTCTTTATTTATTTTTCTTCATGCATGTCCCTCACAAGATCTGGGTACAAGAAGTTGGGACTCAAACCAATCGAGCCATTACAGGATTGGTAGCACCGAGATAATAAAAAAAAACATGGGGGACAAAAATAAATATGATGGATAAGGAGATCCTATTAAAATGTTTCTCGAGGAAGCTCTCGTGCGACAAAGGAACAAAATGATGGACAACTTTGCATAGATCCTTCAATGACTGCCCACAGGAGAAGCATCTTTATCAAGCAGCCATGCAACCCCCTTCAAGCTATAGGTAAATTTTTATATTCCATTATTAGAAGGACTGATAGATGCGGATGTTGTATATAAATGGTTGAATCTTCTTGAAGGATATTTTTTGGTCCACAATTTTTTCGATAGGGAAAAGATCACTTTTGCACTCCTCAAGGTCGTTCCCCATGTTAAAGACTGTTGGGATACTTACTCTGAGAAAAGGGTCATGGAGGAATCTACAATGTTTGTGGTGGCCCCTACTTGGGATTCCTTCCGGTACACCATTAAAGAATAGTACTACCCTATTGGAAGCTACGAGGATAAGTACACCAGATCGACCACCCTACGTCAAGAAAGGGACCAAACAGTACCATATTTCACCAAAATTTTCCATACCCTACGCACCAATTTGGGTATCAAAGACTCTTAGCGTCATATGGTGCTCAAATACCAAGGTTGTTTTCACAGATACATTCAAATAGAAATGGAGTTCCTGGGCATTGCCTCATTGGGCACAGCTTATAGATACGTTGTGAAGATCGAGAAGAAATTTAAGTAGAAATGGTGAGAGTTTGGATCTTCAAACCCCTCATAGCTAAAGAGGGGAAAAGGTATCCCCAACCCACACAACAAGGGACCAACTCAAGATGGTATTCCTATGGACAACCAGTCCAATTCACAACAAAAGAAGGGAAATGAGAAGATGAATAAGGACACGGGAAAATGGTGTGAGTACAATAAAATTTCTTGACACAACACCGAAGAATGTCACTCAAAGAAGTCCCTCATGGTCGAGCTGAAGGCTTTCGAGTTACAGGTCGATTATGATTTTGAGTCAAATCCTGAAGGAGGGAAGTTGATTATCGATTTTGAACCAAGTGCCACTGTCGCTACCACCAAATTATGGCCAAGCGAACCAGAGGAACCAGAGGAAGGGGAACACCTCTTTTACTCATTGATGTGGGTCAAGGGGACTCCGATTCATTTCATTTTCAAAAGAGGTATTCAAAAGAACCCGATTTCAGTAGAGCCCGTCAAGCGGCTGGACCTGCCAATGACACCACACCCACAGCCCTACATGACCATCGGTTGGCTTCACCAAGGAACAGATCTATGTCTTAGCCAAAAGTTTCATCTTCCCTATGGCATCAAGCCTTTCAAAGATGAGGTATTATGTGATATTTCTCCCCTTGAAGTTTGTGATGTTACTTTAGGAAAACCATATTTGTGGAAGTGTAATGTTGTGTATGAGTCTAGACCCTACAGTGTTATTATTACTTTAGGTAGACAATTGTATAGGATCCCAAAGGTAGCATCACCTACTGTTATTTATTTAATCTTTTCTAAGAAATGCAGTAAGGCCATTTCACAGACCAGTAATTTTGTCTTCTTTGTGATTTGTGATCAAAGTAAGAAGAAGGTTGTCGCCACATCTCTAGCATCTACACAACACCTCTCTTTGCAACAGAATCAAGTGGACGAGATCATGGAAGAATACAGAGACATATTCGCCTCACCTACAAGGGTATCAACTCACTTCCAAGTCAATCATCTAATTGATCTAACCCTCGATGCACCTCTACCTAATGGACCATTCTATTGGTGCTCACTAATGGAGAATGACAAAATCAAGCGTCAGATCCAAGAGATTATTGAAAAGGGGCACATCAAGCCTAGCTCCTCCCCTTGTGAAAGTTTGATTGTACTGGTGTAGAAGAAGGATGGGACTAAGAACAAGTGATGCATAGATTATAGAGCCTTAAAAAAAATCACAGTCAGGAACCACTACCCCATTCCCAGTATTGATGACCTTCTTGACCAACTCAAGGGGAGAAATTTATTTAGCAAGATTGACCTAAATTTTGGCTACCACCAAGTTCCCATTGAACCAACTGATGTATGGAAGATAGCCTTCAAGTATAAATAAGGTCTCTATGAATGTCTAGTCATTCCCTTTGGCTTAACAAATGCACCAGCCACTTTCATGAGGTTGATGGATGATGTATTGATACCCTTCACCAACTCCTTTGTGGTAGTATATTTGGATGACATCCTCATCTTCAGTAGAACGTGTGAGGAGCACATGCGGCATATTCAACAAGTTTTGAGCACTCTACGATAGCACAAGCTTTATGCCAACTTGGAAAAATACTCTTTTGGCATGAACAGGGTCCAATACTTGGGCTACATTGTTGATGAGCATGGGGTACATGTTGATCCAGCTAATATCCAATTCATCGGTGATTGGCCAGCTCCAACCACACTGAGAGAGCTTTGGAGTTTGTTTGGACTATACAATTTCTACCAATAGTTTGTATTGGGATTCTCCCATATTGCATGGGCCCTCAGCCAGGTGACCAAAGGTGATGGTAGGTTCAAAGTTGTGTGGAGGAAGGAGCAGCAACAAGCATTCAATGATTTGAAGCATCACTTGTTCTCAGCTCCAATACTCTCCTTGCCTAATCTTTAGTAGCCATTCGAGATTGAGAATGATCCATCTGACTATGTTGTGGGCACATTTCTCACTCAACACAGGCATCTGGTGGCATACCATAGTGAGACACTCTCTGATACTGTCCGGAAATACCCCACCTATGAAAAGGAAATGTATTTCATTGTACAACCTTGTCGTCAATGGAAACATTAAATTATGGGGAAAGAGACGATCATACACACTGATCACAAGCCTGTGCAGTTCATATAGACACATGGGAAATTTTCGAACGACCGCCATCATAAGTGTTCCACCTACTTGTAGCAGTTCCATACCAACATCAAGTATAAGACAAGTATATCCAGTCGTGTCGCTCACTACCTCAGTCGGCCTCATGTGGCTGCACTCACCATTGTGCTCCATTCCTATGGACATGAAGCATCTGAGTGGCCCCAACTTTATCAGTAAGATCCAGACTTTGCCACCACCTATCATCTCTTGGGTACAGGTGCAATTGTCAATGATTTTCACATTCAGGATGGACTCTTATGCCACCTGGGCCATCTCTATTTTCCTACAATCAAGCATGCAAATTTGATTTGGGAATCTCACTACAGTCGAGTGGCAGGACATTTTGGCATGGAGAAAATTGTGGCCATTCTTCAGAAACATTTTTATTGGCCAAAACATCGACAAGACTTGAAATTATATCAGATCTTGAACTTCCTATCTCATTTCCAATCCCACCATCAAGAATCAAGGATTATACACCCCTCTCCCTATTCTCGAGAAGCCTTGGAAATCCATCTCAATGGATTACATGTTTGGCTTGTTGTCCACTAAGCAAGGAAATGTTTTTTTGTTTGTGGTCATTGATCGGTTTTCAAAGATGGACATCCTCATGGAATATAAGAAGAATTTCACAGTTGCAAATGTTGTTAAGCTCTTCTTCAAACAAGTGTGGGTCCACTTTGGGATACCACATACCATCATTTCCAACCAAGACAGCAGGTTCCTCGGCACCTTTTGGTCAAGTCTCTAGTATTTGTTGGACACCAATCTCACAAAATCCATTGCTTTCCACCCCCAAACCGATGGCCAAACAGAGGTCGTCAATCGGATGATTGTGCACATTCTGCGCATGTACAATTATAAGAATCCACGTACATGGGACGAGAGTCTCCCATATGTCCAACATAGTTACAACAGGGCTCTCCATAGTTCCACTGACCATATCCCATTTCAGGTGAATCTGGGATTCCAACCCTTAGGACCCATTGATGTTGCACTTCCTCTTGCCACTACATAGACAAAATCTTCTCGTGATCAGTATACGATCAACAAAACCACCAAATTCATTGAGAAGATTCAATGCATCCACCAACAGGTCTAGGAGATTTTGCAAAAATCCAATGCTAAGTACAAGCAGCGCCATGATCAACACAGGGTACCACACCCGTTTCAGGTTGGCAAAAAATTTTGGTTACATTTATAGAAGGTGCATCTCACCAGGCCCCATCGGAAGCTTTGCCCACTTCGTTATGGGCCTTACACTATCACCAAGGTTGTGGGTAGCAATGCTTTTGAGCTCAACACTCCACCCTTCCTTGGTCTACATATAATATTCAATTTGGACCTCCTTCGACCATATTTTCCCCCATTATTGGACACCTCTGATATCGCAGAATAGGTGACACCAACAAAGCTCAACCCTGATTGCATGGAACAAGCATCCACTGATCAAATAGTAGACACACAGGCCAAGGGCATGTGCCAATAAAGGATCCAACATTATCGGGTTGTCAAGGTAGGGAAACTCCTACACCAAGGCAAGTGGCTCATTCGGGGCCAAATCCAATAGAAGTTTCCTCACCTGATGGAGGAACTCAATGCAATGGAGACCATTGCTTCCTAAATGGGGAGGATTGATCCAAGTGGATATTGGTGACCACCCACCTATTCCAACTGTCTCCTTGTGTCTATTTTTTTGTTCATCGTGTTCTTATGTACTTCTTTGAAATTGTGAGTTCTACACTTTTGGGGTCGTCTAAAGCCCCACACATCCTCTAGGTGGATACAACTTGCCTCTCGCCTAATCCAACTAGTTTATTTTGTATGTTTTCATGTCAGCACATCTTGTTGTACTTCCAGGGTCGTTTTAGGGCCCCTAACATTGTTTTTTTGGGTCATCATGGTCAAACTGTAGACAAATTCAGACTTTGGTGGAGAAATGTGTAGTTCTGTGAAATACATTTCCAACAGGTTATCACGCACCTAAAACAGAGGTCATATGTAAAAGTTACGATCCTTGGAAGTTGAGGTAGCAAATTATACCAACTTACCCATAGGGCCCACATGACTTTTGGCGTTTCACCTTCTAGGGTTAGGTTTTTGGATGTCTAGGGTTTTGGAATTCATGAGTAATATCAAAAAGGCCTATGGAGCCTCGTTGTAATTCATTATGCTCAGACGGATGCATGTAGTAGCCTGTTAGCCTATGGCTTACCTTTACCAATCACTAAGTCTAAATTGTCACCATATATTTGTATTATTCATTTAGGATATTAGTAATATATCCTCGGCCCACATGACTTTGGCGCTTCAACTCCAAGGGCGTTTAGGGCTCTTTGGATGTCTAGGGTCTTCTGGGAATTCATGAGTAATATCAAAAGGCCTATGAGCCTTGCCAATTCATTATGTTCGTGATTCCGGATGTACGTAGTAGCCCTCAGCCTATGGTTTACCTTACCAATCACTAAGTCTAAATTGTCACTATATACTTAGACATTCATTTAGGATATTAGTAATATATCCCTAAGTGATGACTAATGAGTTAGTTAAGATTGCTCCAGCCTAGTCACTTCATGCATGATTTTAGGATCTAGGAGAAAATCTCTCTATGAGGTGGCATTCTCACCCATTGTACTATAAATATGTAACATTGGAGTGAATATTTTTTGTGTTGGCTATTATGCCTTTCCGCCATGTTGTTGTTCTTATCTCTATTTTGTCAATTGTTGTTCTTGTGTTTAATTTATTCAATTGGTATCGAGCTCTTATGGTCTTAAGGCACTGTGAATTCCATGCAGGAAACATGATGAAAATATCAGAGATGGAAGAGCTTATCCATTGTGTGATAAATCTTTGGTGAAGATCACACTTGTGTGTCGAGGAGAGAGAAAATCGTTGTTGTTGTTGAGCTGTTTTTTGCAGAGAATCAGTGTGAAGACGCAGAGAGTTGTGTTAGTTGTTTGCGTGTTGTTGTTGTAGCTACGTGCTACATGTTGCGTCGTGTGCTTCTGTTATTTTCATGAATGATTATTGCTACTCGGATCACTTCCTGGAGGTACGACATCCACATTGAGGAGTCTGTCGTTGTTGCATCGTGAAGGAGCCATTGTGACCTATGTGAGAGTTTGAATCTATATTTTGTCTGCTGAGGAGGATCTTTGTTGGTGCGCTGAGAAGGATAGGGCAGATCTTGAAGAGATGGATCGTTGTGGTGCATCACTGGAGTGAGGAGCCGAACCCTGGAACATTTTTTTGTTGTTGGAGAGTTGTGCATCTCCTGGATATGTATATTTTCCATCTGTGTGTAGTGGATGAGATCGCACATTTTGGTAATCTTGAGATCGACAATTCTTGTTTCATTATGTAAAAGGATTGTTAATTCTGTATAAATTAACATCCAATGGAAAAATGCGTAACGAGATGCGCGCATCTATTTTTCCATAAAAACCTCACGGGACAAATGGTGTTTGCTCAGATCGGGTCCATTACAAACCCTAGTTGGAATTCAAAGAATTAGCCTCGTAGGATGTGGAGTTACAGTCCGTAAGTTTTGTTTTGGAGACTCATTGCTTCGAGATGTAAAGCACAAGTTGTTTCTACACAGAAATTCCATCTCCAGTCTACAAGAAGAAGTACCTGCCTGAGCGCCAGAGCTGTGGAAAGGAGATCCGTGTAACCCAGTTGATTCCAGCGATCAACACTGGGATCTCGTCTGTTTTGTAACCCCTACACTGGAAGGAGTCGCTTAGATCCCTCAAGGGATTGCCCAGAGTAATGAGAGAACTGTAATCATTGAATTGTTGAGGAATTGACAGCGTTGTGTGTTGAACGTACAGTTTAGATAACTGTTTCTATTGTATGTGGTTTTGTGAGCATCTTTGCTCACTATTTTGCAGTGTTGATTTTTTATCCTTGGAGCACGAACTAGCCTTGCGATCTGGGCATATCGATGAAAGAGAGATTTTAACTGTTGCTGCCGAAACTCTAGTTGATCTGATCTCTAATTGAGCATCAAACACGATCTCTCCAACAAGTGATCAGACGTATATAATTCATGCAGGTATCCATGCACAATCCACCATGATTACTGCAGCACTTCACGGAGCTTCGTCCAGAAAAGGAAAACCGATCTCAACGATTTATTGTTTTAATTTAATCTGAAGCAGTGTGCACGGATTTGATGCACATAGTGGTGAGTAACAAGCAGCAAATGGCCCCACACATCAGCTGGAATCAATTCCCATTGATTTTATGTTAGACGTTTCGGGGGTTTCCAATTTGTAAGAATCCAACCTCCCTTGAATTTTCTTTTGTTTTGATTGCATATGAAGAAAATCATTGTAGCCAACTTGCACCAAACGAAATTCTTGGGCGCATGTCAACTTGCTGCAGTTGTATTATTAATACATGGACTAAGGGATGATGACGCATTGGCTAGATTGTAGGATGGGAGATAAAACCCACAAATCCAAGCTAAGATTTTCCACATAAGAACATGGTTTTATATGGATTTATGTAAAAGCACTAGTTTAAATTTTTTTGATCAATTTCATTTCATTGAAAGGATAGAGATCTTGAGGAGACAAATGCTTTAATGTGCAAGGGAGATCGATGTCTTTTATCATGAAGCACTATTTATTTTGAGAGAATAGAGAATGAAAAATTTGTAAAAGGGTTTTTAGATGAATCTTTTTCCCTTCAATAATTCTCGCAAGAAATTCTCTCAAGAGAGCTATTGTATCAAGAAAAATAAAAAATAAAAAATATTATTTTGTATGTTGAAGTGTCTTAGATCCACCCGAAATTGAATAAAGGGATCTTAGATACACTTTGTGCTGTGTGCGACGGATTATTCTTAATGTTGTTGTTTTGTTTCTAGTTTTGGCACTTAAAACAAATTGTATAAAGCAATCACACACACAATTAAAGTACAAGGCAATTTAATGCAATCTGCCACATGTGAGCATAGCGAAAGGAAGCACATATATATTCAAGAATAACCAAAGTTCCTTGGACTAAGAAGAAGCGAAGATATTAAATTGGCAATCACATCAACATTGGACACATCAAGGTCATAATCAAGGATTCAAAGCATCATCAATTTGAAGATCATTTCAACTTCAACATCAAATACAAGTAATGTAATTGCAATAGTATGTTTTGTAAGTGTCAAAATAAAATTGAATTGAATTGTAATTTTCAGGTGCATTATCGACTGAGCCTAACACCAAAGAGTCACTAATCTTTGAGTTGTAATTACCAAGGCTGAGAAGTTTGAACCTTAAATCCATTGTAGCACTGGGCGTTTGGATGCATTTTTCGTGGTAACCGACATCCTCAAATTGTTGAAAATTTCAAGCTACCGAGGAAGCACTCTGCTTAGCTGAAAGTTTAAAGAAGAGTCTGGCGAAATGCATTTGCTGCCACAAGTGAAAGAATAATGGTAAAGGAGGAAGCATAACACTCCTCCCAAGAAATCAAAGAGTTTGCAAGAGGCCAATCATGAATCATAAGATCAAATTGTTATGAAAGATAAATTGATTAAACACTTGAGATGAAGTTAATCCAAAACTAAAACATAATTGATCATATGGTTGATACAATGCAGTCAATAAATGATCTTCGAGATGAAATTGAAATGAAGAATAAATTGCTTGATGCAATTCAGATAAAGTTAAGTGAAAAGAAGAATCAAATTGATGACATGAATGATGCAACATCTAAAGAAACTCTAAAATTTGATGCCAGGATACGTAGGATCTAACAGAGAAGTTTGATGCAAGTTGTAACACAGAGAATCTAATAGAGAAGATTGATGCAAAATGCTACAAGAGGAGTCATTTATCCAAATGGTTGATGAATGTGATACAAACGAGTTTATAAAAAAGGTTGATGCATTTTGTGACATACAAGACCTTATCCAATTAGATGATATAAAAGAAATAAGATATGAATCTTCTAAATGAATTCAAAGAAGTATGTAATAATAGCATGATAAATAAATAAATATGAAGAATAAAAGAATATACTAACATCATCTCTTCCAAGAAATTTGTTATACCTTGGGAAGAATTACACTTTAATCGGAATCATCATGGCTTAGTATATGAAAATCAAAACAGTTTTTTATATTCCAAATTACTCCAAACCAATTGTGTTTATGAGTGCTGGATTTCTTCAAGAAAATCAATATTAAATGTCGCAAAACAGAATGATAAGTGCCAACATTGTAATCGAGCTGGTCACAAGGAGAATCAATGTATTGATCTCCATCCTTGGCCGGACTGTGGCAAGACAAACTGGCGCATCGTAAAAATGCCGTTGAAGAACAAACCTACAAGATCAAGATTTAATTTTCACTATGAGTGGATTGATCCCTGGCAATGGTCATTAACTCCAAGAAATTATATAAATCCATCAAGAGTACAACTTTATAAAGACATGTCTTTGAAGAAAATGAAGAAATATGCATATAAATCCAAAGCGGTCCCCTATGCATGAATCTCTGACGGCCGGTCTCTCACGGATGAGAGATAATATGGTTAATCCCACATGCCCACTGAGTTTATACACAAATAAAATAAAAATAAAAATGGAGCAGTGAAACCTCATGCACCTTAAGGGAGTTCAAAAATCTGAAGATATGATATGAAACCACTTGTGGTCTCTCCTTCAGTTGACAAAAGGGGAAATTAATGATAGAATCTATGATGGAATTGCATTTGTCAAGCCATCCTGAAAGTTCTGCACAACAACATAATGTGATGGGCATCGGGACCACTGATGTATAACTCATTCAGAGATGCATGTGACTCTCATGTAATGATGGTTCTATATTGAACTACACACAGATGCTGCTCTTTTGAGAGAAATGATGAAAATTTGTCTCACTCCTTATCATTGACCTAGCACAGAGGAAAGATGGATCTTGGTATTGGCAGCCTGGCATTGATTGAGCTGTTTAGCCTTCTGGATGTAAGGCATTTAGTACTTGATTCACTTCTTGTTCACTTCATCATATTGAGTCTACATATGAATAAATTTGTTGAGCATTCAGCCCACATGATTACAGTCAAAGGAGGCTCTTCTAGATTTCTAGCATCCAGATTCCATGGCTTTTCTCAAAATCATGCATCACCAGGAGTTTCAAAAGATGAAGACATGTAGAATTGATACTATGATTTATTGTTGATATTTATTGATCTAATTTTGTGATTGAGGGGGAAATGTTAGCCCATGGATTACCTTTACCAATCACTAAGTCTAAATTGTCACCATACATTTGTATTATCTAATTTAGGATATTAGTAATATATCCTCAATGGATGACTAATGAGTTAGTTAAGATTGCCTAGCCTAGTCATCATGCATGATTTTAGGATCTAGAGAAAATCTCTCTATGAGGTGGCATCACCCATTGTACTATAAATATGTAACATTGGAGTGAATAAGAAGGTGTTGGCTATTATGCCTTTTCCACCATGTTGTTGTTCTTGTCTCTATTTTGTCAATTGTTGTTCTTGTGTTTAATTTCTTCATAGCCACGTCTCTTCTTACAGATAGCTACCACCATTCGATCAAGTGTTTCAGTTCTGGAGTTTTACAGTTTCAACCTATTTCATTATTTAATACAAGATATTGTTCATTGGATATTTGTGTTATTATTCATATCTCTGTGTTTATTGTATTCAGTATGTTAATCAGTTCGTTCCGCTCCTAAATCTAGATCATTACCAGCGATTGTGCTCTCCTGAATGAGAATCTAGTGCACAGTGGAAAGGCCTTTGGTATGAGAGGTTTATAGTTCTTTTAATGATTGTCACCTACCTTTTCCTTCAACCCTTTTATCATGTTTTGGGTTATGTTGAATATGGAATTTAGTATTTGTGCTTAATGTTGAGAGTTGTTTCTTAGTGAGAATGAGCAGCTAGTTGTCTTAAATATGATGAGGAAGCCCCCTTTGGACCAAGATCCAACTTGAGGTCAAAATTAGGTTTTGATATGCCTTGGAATAGTTCCTAAGAAGTTGGGAACATCTCAAGGTTACAACATCTTCTTGAATTTTTTTCTGGGGAGCGAAGGTTCAAAATATTTTCCCTGGGATACAATAAATATTAGATCTGGTTCTTGAAGGTGACAAGGATTAGACATTGAGATATTTGGTTATTCACCTAGTGACTCCACTCTCATTCCACTGGAAAATCTACTGGTTTTGAAATGGAAATTTAATTTGTTGCTAATATATATACAAGGTCTGCTCCTTTTGATTTCTCAACTCTACTTGGTTTTCCAATACTATGTCGGACATATAAAAAATAGGTAGATTTCCTTTCTGGATTTAGAGGAGATGATGAATAAATTCATGTGCAACACCTAATAGATTTCTATAAATGCATGCATCAGTTGGGTATTTTTCATGACGGTGTATTAATGAAAATTTTTATGAGTTTTTTGGATGGATTTGCTTGACAATGGTACAAATCCTTACATGTTTCTTGTATTTCTTCATTAAAGGATTTCCATGTAGCTTTTCATTCTTATTGCAAGACCATGTATTCAACTCACCTCCTTTTCAAGGACTTTTGTGAACAAAAGTTGAAAGGGAAACTTACTATAACAGTGAGAATGAAGAATATAACCTCACGGATTCAAATGAAGTGATATCATTGGAAGGTGATTACATAGAGGCATCAGAGAATCTACAAGAAGACACAATATTTCTTCCTATTTTTCAAGATAACAATCAAGAGTCTATTTGTCATATGGAGGCCTCTTCTTTCAAAGATGACCATGAATTACAAATATTTTATATACTTTCAAAAATATTGAGATGTGTTAATAAACTTTTGCATTCTGAAGGAAGTGAAGGAATCTTAGACACTTTGAAAACTATACATCAGATTTCTGAAAATGTTGAACCAAAGCCTAAAGGAAATCACCTAAGTAGTTCTAAAATGCTTCTATCCTTTCTTCATAATTATATCTCAAAGAAATCAATAGTGTAGAAATCTAACAATGAATTTTCTTCTTAGCAACCTATTTTTGATGAGTATGTTGATTGCGATTTTTTAGAATCACCGATTTCATTTTTTGCTGAAGAATATGTGAATCCATACTCATATGAAGAAATTGTTGTGTAAAACCCTTGTCAAAAAACTATTATTCATATTAGTATTCAAGAAAAGTATAAAATTGTTGATAAGCAGCTTGAACTTCAAAAGTTTGTTCATTGTGAGAAAATAAAAAATTGTAAAGGCAATGAGAAAGATCATATTTTTATGTCAGCATGTACAAAAGGGCATGATGTTGGACCAGTGTATGATGTATATGGTGATTCAGATGAAGAATTTCATATAGAAGAAATGTTTCTCTTAATTCTTGAGAGTACAAATCTTGTCATTAGTGAACCAGAATCAGTTGAAGGATTAATCCTCATTGAAGAAGTGGAGTTTTTCAGGTCAAAAGTTTATTTATTGGGACAAAGAGGAAGTAATATTGCATGCTTTTGAAGACTCAATAGCAGCGTATCTGGAGGTTTCAAAAATTTCAAGTCTTTCATTTTTTATCTACTGTGAGTATGGATCATATTTTCATACTAGGCTACCATTATACATACTTTTATTTCACTTTAAAATTATAGGCGATTTAGCAAGGTTCATTCAAATAGTTAGTTTCTTGGTTGGTTGCATTGGAAGTTTAACTTTACCTAATTAGATTGACTCAGCTAATTAAAATAGGAAATTATTGTATACAAACAATCTCAAGTTTAGAATTTACTTTAGTTTTTAGTTTCAAGCATATTTTTCAATTTATGTTTTGCAGTGAGAGTACTTTTGTTTTTTATTTTGTATAGAGATTTGTCCAGTGGTAGATGAGTAGGTACAGAAAAAACAGGATATGAATATAGGTTCATATTTTAGAGGTTTCAGAGAGTAAACAAATATTTAGTTGTGTATTGTTGAGTGAAGGAACAAGGTCTGTAGTTATTTAGTTCCTTGCAGAGAGACACAATCCCCATATGTAGCCTAATCTTGTAACCTAAATTGACTTTGTCAATTTTTTTCAATTTCTCGTAAAATTTGCAAGAAATTTTCCAATTTCCTGTCACCTCAAAACTTCCAATCTAGCTTTAATTGAGTTCAATATTGAAAATGAATCAACGTTTAATATTAGCTTCCTCCCCCCCCTCAATGTTTTTTAAAACTAGCATGGGACTCCCCCAAAACAACCATAAACATGGATTTCAAAGGTGTTGACATAGGATGGATTTGATATATGTGGCGCCAAGGTAGAAATGGCATGGCCTCAACAAGGAATTATGATATTTCTAGCATAATTGCTATCTTTAGCGGGTTCCAATTCAACTAGACGGGCCTTTAAATCCTTCAAAACATAATTTTGTATTCCTTATATTGGTTGGTGGTCTCAGTGGATGGTTACAAAGTAGAAAGGGCTTAATATTTTTTTCCTCGGTGGGCAGTGGTACCGTGTCCTAATGGTCCCGATGGTCTAGTGACTGGTGGCTCATTTTCCCAGTGGTTTGGATGATCCATAGCCTAATGTCCTGGTGTAATACCCAAGTTTCCCCTAGTATATAGTTAATCATGATAGATGGTTTCCATGCAAAGGCATATAAACAATACAATTATATTATTTTTTGATTTAAAATTCCAACCAACCAGATGTGGGGGTGAAGCCTTAAAAGTACAGGCCATGATACCACTAGAGGAAAGAGTGAGGAAACTTAAAGAGGGATTCATCATGCTAAATATGACCTAAGCCTCCTTGCTGATAATATTTGATTTTGAGATATTTATATTCATTACCTCATCCCATATTTCAAGAAAAATCAGTTAATGAGGAAGGGTTGGTGATTGAGAAACCAACCACCCTCAATGAATAAAGGTATGGGAAGACTTGAGTAAGACAATTGAAATTGCCATCCAAAGGTACCATTGAGTATCGTGGCACAATTTCCTGGCTGAATCGTGGGGAAAAATGAGTTCCTTCTAAAATAAGGAAAAGGACAAGTCAAGAACCTTCCTAAGATAGGGCCTGCAAGAAAAGGAGGTGTTAATTGTAGAAGTTGTTCCTAGACTGCTTTAGGAACAAGCCTAGCAAACCTTAAATTAGAAATGATTTGGGTTGGGTTTTCAAGAAATTTAGTGTATCAAGAAAGAGAAAGAGAAAATACAATAAGCTATTGTAGATCAGTGATGGATCGTTGGGCTATGGAGTCACGAAAACATCTTTCTCATTAAATGAAATCAATTTTCATATTAGATAAAGGGTTTATATAATAATGGATAGACGAAAGGAAAAAATAATAAAAAGAAGAACATTCACAAGGCAGAGATCCTCTCTGCATAAATGAATTCAAGGTAATTGAATGTAAACAATGACTAATAGGAAAGATACATCATATCCTCAGATGCTCAAAAATCCATTAATCAAAGGCAACCACGATCCTCAAGGTATACAATTTATTCAAGTAAGAAGACAAATTAGAATGAAAACAAGAACACAATATGATAACACACATATTATGAACCTTCAATAACAAAAATTCTTATAGCTAAAATGCCCCTCAAGCTTACAATGATAACAACTAAAAAATGTCTCCTACAAATTTCTCACAGCTCTTGTTGGATTTTCCAAACTCTCTCTCAGACCTCTCGGGTCTAAGAGTTCCCCCTTGCTTTTGCATCTAGTTTATATGGAGTTTGTAGATCTTACATGGAAACTACTATATCCTTAGAGAATGGATATGATATTATCAAAATAGAACTGAGTATCTCCCCTTGGGGTCGAATTTGTACTTAGTTACATCAACAAGATACAAAAAATCTAAGAAAATCAATCCAATACCTAAAAACTAGGGTTTGGATTTTGAAGCATTAATAACATTCTAAGTAAACCAATTTTTTTGAAAATATATAGCATAAATATACTCCTTGAACATCCATATGCCACCTTGACCTTACATCTCTCCTTGGCACGTGTGAGGATGGATTACACCTTGATTGTTCCATTTCATCTTCAACACTTTTACAGCGAAATTCTGAAAAATAGGGTTGAAAAAACACTCGATATCGCCTAAACCATGACACCTGTGTGAACACTAAGGGAGGTTTTTGTATATTATCTTGTGATTTATAAAAAAATATTTCATTTTCTCAAAAAAACTTTCCATCGCTTCGTATTATGTGACCAAAGAAGATGACTAAAACAGGAAAATTATTGTATTTACAAATCTAAAGAAAAAAAAAGAGTTGTAAAGACCTGCTTGTATATCCCAAACCATGACACCTGTGTAAAATATGAGGGAGGATTTTGTATATTAGGGTTTTCTTGAAAAAAACCTCTTTTTTTTCACAAATTCCTCTTCATATCCTCATAATCTGAGTTTGAAATTGACTATAAAAACAGTCATTTCCAAAAAATCCCATGTTTTATGTTTTCTCATTTTCCATACAAGATTGCTCCAAAACTCTTTGTTGAAGATAAAAAATTGTTTTTAATGTGTATTTTATGGTTTAGAATGGTTTCACTATCATTTTTCATCATCATCTATCAAAAAAAATCCAAAACTGTGTCATTTACTTCAAAAACAAGGCGCTACAGGAACTTCTTGCAGCGCTATTTTTTGACCAGTTTGCATACCTAAAACCTTTTTCTCACCTAGGTCAAAGAAAAAAAAATTATTAGATGAAACAAACACTTAATTACTTGATCTCAAAAAAAAATTCCTTCAACTTTCATTGATTTCATTCAAAATTTAGGGTTTCATAGAAAATCAAACTATCAAATCAGAATGTTTCCTTGGGAGATAGTTTTAGCTGCTTCAACTAACAGATATAGACTATTTCTTATTTTTTTCTTGGTGTGGTAATGATTTTTCATTCTCATTGGCTCATAAATCTCAGATATAAACACCAATTTTGATCCCTTCTTGTTCTCTTTACTTTGTTTCCTTTGTTTTCCTGCAGTAACCCTTCCTTTGAAATTGTTCTTTTAAAATCTATGATTAACTCCTTTTTTTACCATGTTCACATAACCTTTTCAAATCCTTTCAACTAATTTAGAGGATTTTCCATTGAATCTATAAGAATAAGAAAAAAAACCATCATATATAAATATATTTATATACTTGGTATGGTTGCAATTTCAAATATAGTTGATGCCTAGTGGATTTGGGCTCGAGAATGCTTGAGATAGAAAGAGACTTAGCATAGGCTCCACGGGTGATGGCATGCTCCCTGTGAGATAGAAAGAACAATAAGACATGTACCTTACTCATTGGGCTATGGATTCATCAACCTCCTTCCAAACCTCTACAACTTATTCAAATCCTGAAAATATATTGTTGAGAACAACATACTACATCAAACCCAAATGCTCGAAAATCAAGCTTATTTGTCCTACTTCTAATCGGTAGGAACAAGCTAATCATGTGTAATCATGCTTCCAATGAATCCATGATAGCATCCAATCGACTATAATATCTTGTTGTATGAATATGGAAGTAAAAGAATAATATAATATTTGCAACAAAAAAATGATTTGCAAGACATACTTACAACCACACTCCACTTTGATTACAAATTCCACAAGGCTGAAATTTTCTGAAAACCATGACTCCATGTAAATGGCTACTAGGTCCTGTCAATTATGCTTCATTTCCAGCTGATACAGAAGGACACATTGTTCCTCTGCTTCACTTATCAAACTATACTTCATTTGTTTTACTATAAAACGATCATGAACATCATTCAAGTGTGGGCAATCAAAAGAATCAAGGTCATCTTGAATATGAACATACGTTTCTTTAACATAAACAACAACAATGTCATCATGAGAACCAACAAATTGATCCATGTATTCCTCCCATCAGATGCATAGTTGATGTATATCGGCTCTGATTGTTCATGGATATTGGACTGAATGTCTTCATGAATCTATTGATCAGATTCTGCCACATCACAAACATTTGGACCTAGAAATTCAAGATCGTCGAGCAACATGATAAAATTCTAATGAAAAAGATGAATATTTCTAAAAATTATCATCAGTAATATGATATTCAAATAAACTTGGAACAGTTTTTGTATCATAATCATCACTATAAGAAACATTTGGATTAATTCCAAATGCATCTAAAGTATTATTGTCATCAACCTCAAAATATGACTGTTGAAAATCCTCCTGTTGTAAAATAGATTGAGAAGAAGATATATCCGATAATGAATCTTCTTCCTCTTCCTCAATATAACCATCCCTTTCATTTGCACTGTTAGAAGCATCAACTGCTAAATTATGAATATATAATGCATATCCTTCACAACAATTCTCAAAAAGTGTCTCAGTAGGGTAAATCCTCTTGCAATGTGAATACAAAGCATCATGAAAGTAATCCAAAGAGGAAATACTAGAAGCAGGAAGAGTTTTGTACCATTGTCTTTCATAGTCATCCAACGAATACATGAGCATTTTCATCAACATATCCTCATGATGTATATTCAGTTGATCCATGTATTAATGAAACTTGATTACATGATGTGCAGAATTATCCTCATCATTTTCTCTAAAAATAGGAAGAAAGTCTGCGCATTCTGAGAAATAAGGTGCAGGATTAGGAAAACCAAGAACAACTAAAACATTGAGAGGTGAAAACCTTTGAGCCAAGATATCTTCCATGGACACTGTTGTCCCATATTAGTGAAGTCGCCAACATGCTCTTCCTTCATGGAGTGGAGTCGTCGGGTGAATGATAAGAAATGTAAAGTTTCCAGCTTCAGTTCACCATCCACAACTATATCTCCTCATTGTATTTCTCCCACGGAAGATATATTCACTTTCATCCCCGGCAATGACGCCAAAATATGTTAATGCTAGAATTTGTTCCTAGACTGCTTTAGGAACAAGCCTAGCACACCTTAAATTTGAAATGATTTGGGTTGGGTTTTCAGGAAATTTATTCGATCAATAAAGAGAAAGAGAAAAGATAATAAGATATTGTAGATCAGTGATGGACCGTTGGGCTATGGAGTCAAGAAAACAGCATGCTCATTAAATGCAATCAATCTGCATATCAAATAAAGGGTTTATATAATAATGGATAGGATAAGGGAAAAAATAGCAAAAAGTAGAACATTCACAAGGCATAGATCCTCTCTGCATAAATGAATGCAAGGTACTTGAATGTAAATAGTGACTAATAGGCAAGACACATCGGATCCTCATATTCTCAAGAATCCATTAATCAAATGCAACCACGATCATCAAGGTATGCAATTTATTCAAGTAAGAAGACAAATTAGAATGAAAAAAAGAAGACAATATGATAACACACATATTATGAACCATCAATAACAGAAATTCTTATAGCCAAAATGCCCCTTAGGAATACAATGATAACAGATAAAAAAATGTCTCCTACATCTTTCTCACAACTCTTCTTGGATCTTCCAAACTCTCTCTCAGACCTCTAGGGTCTAGGAGTTCCCCCTCCCTTTTACATCTAGTTTGTATGGAATTTATAGACCTTACATGAAAACTATTGGATCATTAAAGCATGGATATAATATTTTCAAAATATAACTGAATATATCCCCTTGGGGTCGAATTTAGACTTAGTTACATCAACAAGATACAAAAAATCTAAGAAAATCAGTCCAATACCTAAAAACTAGGGTTTGGATTTCAAAGCATTAATAACATTCAAAGTAAACCAAATTTTTTGAGGATATTTAGCATAAATATCCTCCTTTACCATCCATATTCCCCTTGAATTGACATATCTCCTTGGCACGTGTGAGGACGAATTACACCTTGATTGTTCCATTTCATCTTTAGAACTTTTACAGCGAAATTCTGAAAAATAGGGCTGTAAAACACTCGATATCGCCTAAACCATGACACCTGTGTGAAAAATAAGGAAGGTTTTTATATATTATCTTGTTCTTGATAAATAAATCTTTTCATTTTTCAAAATATATTTCCATCGCTTCGTAATCTGTGCCCAAATAAGATGACTAAAACAGGAAAATTATTTTATTTACAAATCTGAAAAAAAAAATAAAAAATAAAAAAAATAAAGAGTTGTAAAGACTTGCTTGTATCTCCCAAACCATGACACCTGTGTAAAATATGAGGGTTTTTATATTAGGTTTTTCTTGAAAAAAACATCTTTTTGTTTTCACAAATTCCTCGTCATCTCCTCATAATTTGAGTTTGAAATTGACTGCAAAAACAATCATTTCCAAAAAATCCTTTGTTTTATGCTTTCTCCTTTTCCATACAAGATTGCTCCAAAACTCTTTGCTGAAGATAAAAAAATGGTTTTTAATGTGTATTTTAGGGTGTATAATGGTGGAATTATCATTTTTCATCATAATCTATCACAAAAAATCCAAAACTATGTCATTTACTTGAAAAACAGGGCGTTACAAGAACTTCATGTAGCACTATTTTTTGACCAGTTTGCGTAGCTAAAACCTTTTTATCGCCTAGTTCGAATCCAAAACCATTCTTATATGAACCAAACACTTAATTACTTGATCTCAAAAAAGGTTTCCTTCAACTTTCATTGATTTCATTCAAAATTTAGGGTTTCATAGAAAATCAAACTGTCAAATTTGAATGTTTCCCTCGAAGATAGTTTTAGCTGCTTCATCTAATAGATCTAGACTATTTCTTCTTTTATTATTGGTGTGGGAATGAGTTGTCATTATGCTTGGCTCATCAATCTCAGATCTAAACACCAATTTTTATCCCTTCTTTCTCTATTTACTTTGTTTCCTATGTTTTCCTATAGTAACCCTTCCTTTGAAACTGTTATGTTAAAATTTGTGATTGACTCCTTTTTTTACCATGTTCACATAACCTTGTCAAATCCTTTCAACTAATTTAGAGGATTTTTCACTGAATCTATAAGAATAAGAAAAAACCCCATCATATAGAGAGAGATTTATATACTTGTTCTGGTTGCAATTTCAAATACACTTGATTCCTGGTGGATTCAGGCTCCAGAATGCTTGAGACGGAAAGAGTTAACAAGAGGAATGAGTGTAGATAGAACAAAGATACTATGGATGGGAAATAGAGTAAAAGAGATCTGATTTTTTGGGTCGGAGGAGAATACTTGTAGAAATGAAAATGTTGTGATCAAGAACAATGGGAGAATATGTTGAAGGCATAGTTGTGCAGGATGGCCTGAGAATCCAAGATCCCAACATGAGATGATAAAGTTGCGATCTTGATGTCGGGAGGGTGTCTGATAAACCTTTCATAGGTCAAGTCTAGGTGTGGAATAAAAACTATACCCATAATGGTGTGAAGGAGAGTGACCTTCATATTTTACTAAGAACCTAAGAGAGCATCCTTAGTGGTATCATGGCTTGGCATAGGGGTGGCCTACTGTTGAAGTTACTAAGAAAGAAGAGCCAACAATTGGGTGGAAAGGTAAACACCCATAGTCAATATGGTTAGTTACATCTTGTAAATAGATAAGTATTCCTTGCACTCTAAAAAAATTGATAATACAAAAGGGTTCGATGCCTATAATAAGGTCTTGAATGTACTTGCCTAATTTGTGGTATTGATACTCATTTTATTAGTAAGCCTTTGTGATTGAATGATTGAAGAACTATAAGAGTGATGTATGTGTTGCACCCATGATCTTGATTATTCTTTATCATTCTAAGGAGAAGAATATGAATTTGTGTGTGTGTGCCACTCGTATGCATAGTAGAATGATTCATAGGGGATTTCCTAATGAAAGGAACCAAACATTGGCCTGAGTAAGGCCAATACCGACCAAAAAATTATGTTTTCCTTCATGCAACAAGGTTTATAGTTTTGGGGGCGTTAAGTCCAGGGATAGACTCTTGTCATTTGAACCTCCTTGTTTAACATAGAGAACATTAACAATCAATATTAGAATGAGGATCGATATTAACTATCCAAGGATGAGTTATCTACTTGTTGAAAGCTTCCTTGTGTTAGCACTCTGTAAATTTGTTCGGTTGATAAATAGACAACAAAGGTAACTTTTTCAACCGACTTTGAGACCCGAAACTAGCCTTTCAGATCTGGAGAGGGATCTCTTGGGAGGTGTGGTCTCCACGCGGGATATGGTTATGAAAACAGTGGCTATATTCAACACCTTTGATATAATGGGTTCTGGTTATATTGGTGCAAGAAAGTAAGGCTTGGGCTATGGAATCGATTTGAGGAAATGACAGATACAAATGACTCAGTGACTGAACTTGAGAGGATAAGGCTAGGAAAGCAACAATATTCAGTGTAAAACCGTAATGTGTGGCAAGATAAAAACACATGAAGTAACTCAAAGCGCCGTTGTGAACGAATTCAGAGTTATCTTTTAGAAGAAAATGTTTTCTCTAAGTGGCGCGAACAAGGGGTGTTGTACAGCAAATCCACAGGTTCAAAAATTCGTTTCGAAATAGACAGAAAAATATATGAATAAATATGAAAAGAAGAACATATGAAAATAAAGAGGCACAATACATCTAATTTATACAACTAGAATCTTTTCATCAAGTTACAGGACCTTTGAATTAAGTTTCGATCAAAAAACTCAAATTTACATAAAATAGTTATCGCCTACCAATTTTTCCAACCCAAAAAAGTTTACATGAAAATGATCCCCATATATAGAAAAATAATTTCACCCTTGGATGTTAGGTTCAAACTATTCCCCTCATAGAATCATGGATCTGTTTTCTTTGAAAGAGAACAGTAACTTCAATGGATTCACTGAAAATAGAAAACCCAACTTTGCCAAATCATAATTGTAACCGAAATATTCTTTACATTCATTGATCACGATCAAAATTATACCATATGGTTGTGATAATTCATCATGTGAATTGTTGGACACTCTGTCATCCATGCACAACAAGTCTTCTATGCAATAGTAACCTACAACAAAAACGCAGCGGAATGCGTAGTAAACTAGGAAAATAGGCGTTAAATATGACATCTTATCTCAATGATATAATACTATTTTTAGAAATTGAGAGAGGTTTTTGTATTAAATATAACTATAAATAAAAACCTCTCTTGTTTTCTTTAAATTCATCTCCGTCTGGTTGGAATAGATGTCGCAAAAAACTGTCTCGGACAAGAAATCATGAAAATTGAAAAATAGGTCTCAAATATTCCTTTGAATCTCCCAATCCGTGACACATTTTTCAAATATGAGAGAGGTTTTTATTATCTGGTTTTTCCTCAACAAAATTATCTCAAGGATTTTCAAAATGCCTCTCCAGTTGGTCATAAAGTGATCTTAAAGTTGACCACTAAACCAGTCATTTGCGTAGCATGACCTGTAGCCTGTGCATAGGAAAATCCACTGTGCCATGACATCCTCTGCGTGACAACATCCTATGAATGATAGAATCCAATGCATGGAAACATCCTATGTGTGATAGAATCCACTATGCGACAACATCCTTTGTGCAACAAAATCCATTGCGCGACAACATCCTATGCGCGACAACATCCCATGCGCAACAACCCACTGTGCGATGAATTCCACTACACGACAAAATTCACTACGCAATGACATCCTCTGCACCACAAAATCATTTGCATAGTGAAGCACTCTATGCAGCACGTAGAAAATTTTGTAGCATGCAGTTGCAAATGGAAATGGAAATAATAAATGATAAGCTTCCTTTTGAAACTGAACCTTGGAGATGTTAGATGATTCCAAGCATAAAAAAATATGGGTGCTAACAAGAATGACTTTGCAAATTGTTGAAAAACCTCTAACCTTAGCATGAAAATCATGGTGCTAACAATTGGCTCCAACAGGGATACTATCCTCCCTGTGAGGTAGCAAAGAACAGTAGACCAAATGCCTATCCATTGGGTTTCTCCCAAACTCAACTTTCCAACTGTAACTTGTAACCTGCATCCGCTGAAAACCCAAAGTTGCATATGCTCCAAACTGAAATCTGAAACTAAACTGAAAATGAAAACTGCATATTGCTAAAATAAATTCTTGTAGTACCGAGCGTATTCACACTCCTACCTACCCTAACTATTGAAAAGGATGCCAATCAAGTGAAATCAAAATGCCAATGCAACCATGAAAGAACTTTATCCACTTTTTTATTTCTTTGCACATGCTTGCTCCAAAACTAGCTTACTGATAAGCCATTCAAAAAATTATCTATAAATTCAAATCTCAAAAAATTAAAAACATTGGGATTGTTTACTGCCTCCAACAAAACTGCAAATGGGTCCTCTAAAACATGCACAAAACAACAACCATTTTTCACCCCTTCCACTACATTCTCGTTTTCCTATGGTTTAACCTGTTGATTGCCACGAAGAGACTGAAAAATATGTTGAGACTGCTGGAAATAACAATCTTCTGAATCAAAAGACAGTGTTGGCTGAAATGAAACCCCTAGTGGAATGAAATCCATATCTAACACTGATGTTGATTTACCATCATATTTATTTCCAAGATGGTAGTTGATCACAGGATGCAAATATGAACTAAAATAACCTTCCATGTAATCAACAACAAGGTCATTAAAAGTATGAGAAGGTTGTTGGTCCTCTTCACTGATAACAATTTTATCATGTAAAACAATGTCATTGTGAATGCAGTCAGACTTCACTGCTTCATCTGTTATCTCATGGTTTACTTTGAACAATTCAAAGGAAGAAAAACATAATGGAAGACAGATTTCATTTACAAGTCCACTGCTTTCTTCATATTCAACATCATTCCTGGAGGATTTCTGATTTGAAACATTATAAAAAAAATTCTTCAACAATTCGAAAGAAGTAAAACACAATGGCAAGGTTCTTTCACCTGATTCAAAACCTTCTTCATTTTCTTCACTGTTGTCATATGCACATTTTTCAATTTCTTTGGATTTATTAACATATTCATTTTCATATTCATCTTCGACCAATGGCTTCAATTTTGAACTGACAAGACCTTCTACATAACAAGTAGCAGGGTCATTAAACACATGAGAAGACTGTTGCAATTTCTTGTCAGTTTTTTCCCATGAATCAGTGTGATTTTGCATCAACACACATTCCTCTACCTTAGTGATGATCTTTAACTTTTATTTCAACAATTTAAATGAAGAAAAGAATAAAGGAAAAGAATTTCCTTCATCTGATTCGTTACTTTCTTCATATTCTTCTTTGTAACTGTGATATGTAGGATGATTGCTCTCATTACACTGTTGAAAAGGAACATTTTCTGACAGAGAAAATGCAGCTGGTTTTTCTAGGAATCCAACATCATAATCATCATCATATTCATCATATATAGACAAATCAACAACATCTACAATGTCATCTAACAATAAAAAGCTTGGGACATTAACCTGCTCTTCAACAAGCTGATTTGCAAATTCATTTTCTTGATTGTCTACAAATGAATACATAAAACAATCAGCCCCGTGCTTATGATGAGATGGATCAGAAACTGAATTAGCACCTTCTTTTTCAATAAGTGGAATATAATCCTTTTCAAAATCATCAACATTTAAAGATTCAAGAGGACATATGATATTATTAACCCTCTTCTCAAGATTCAAATCAATTGTTCTTTGTTCATATTCATTGTCATGTTCTTTAGCATCCAAATCCTCATTTTGAATCTATTTACATGCTTGAATATTGTCTTCAACTTCTTTATCATTGTTGAACATATGTTGCAAAGACATAGACTTCCTCTCCATCAAAAGAATATATAAGTTTGGTTGTTACATAATGGAGCATGGCAGCAACTTCAGGAAGTTGGACTTCTTTAGGCAATTTATAATAAAGACTAGCAAACCTCCTGCTGAAATTTGAGATGGTTTCATCTTTCATTCTTATCATGGCATAAAACTCTAAAAGTAGTAGATCCCATGAATTTATCTCACCCCAAAATCTACGGAAAGATTCCCTCAATTCATCCCACGAGCTAATCGACTAAGGCTACAAATGTTTGAACCATGCTTTGGCATCTTCTTGTAAGGACTAAGAAAAGGCCCTCATAGACACATCATCATGTTCGATCTCAAAAAGGTCTATGAAATTCTCAAAGACCTGAATATTTTTTTCAGTTGATTGTCCATCAAGCTGTCCATTGAACCTAGGAAGATACTTATAATTTTTCAGAGGAAATTCATGAAGGATGGAAGGAAATTTAAGAGGATTGTATCTTTCTTGGATTATTGAGGGTGCAGGGTTAAGAACAGAAGGTACAAGCTCATATTTGGTTTCATTAAGATCACAGGAATGATCATGGACATCATATGGCTTAGAGTGTGAATTCTAACCTTGTACAATATCTACTACAAACTGATATTCAGAAAAGAACAGAAAAGATACAATAGCAAATACAAACATTACACAGAGATTTTTCACCTGGAAACCCAAACCGGGAAAACCAGCATATAATATATGCTGG
>SNQJ01S0021434.1:70747-106659 GCA_010110895.2 Picea sitchensis | reverse complement strand
CAAACCGGGAAAACCAGCATATATTATATTCATACATTTTTTACAATATAATATACATATAGGAGCCAGCGGCATCCAAAACCCTAACCCAATGACCTGGCTTAGTCCAAAACCTTAATTCCTTAACCAGAAATAGAAAACCATCGGAAAAAAACCATGTGCCGAAAAACCACCTAATATCATGTGGTCCCGGAAATATGTCGTCCCGGTAATATGTCGTCCCGGAAATATGTCATCCCAGAAATATGTCGGCCCGACGGAAATATGTCGGCCCGAAAAAAAAAAATTGAGGGTGTTGCCCCTGAACCCCTGCACCCCCCTGCGCGCCTGGCGCAAGCGCTCAGACACTACTACTCGTGCAAAGAATATAACACATACCCAACATAGAGGAAGGATATTGGTGAATATTGGTTATAAAAGAAGGAGGTATACCTATAGTTTGAAATGAAGGATATACAAGGGTAGATCTCTGTGCTTCATTTGAATGCAATAAGTGAAGAAATATTCATTTGAAAAACTCAAGAAAGGACAAGAATATATTGATAAAATAGAAAATTACTTCTTGAACTAAACTTAAGCTCGAGTACCTTATTTTTCCATACTACTCTTCCATTTTTCTGTTAACAGGTCTCATTCTCCAGTGGATTCTTTAAATCACATTTGAATCTTGATTGGAGTCACCATGAAAAATTTAGCTTTGAATTCTTCTGCTAGTGGAATCATCTTCAACCTATTTTATGATGTGTGGAGTCGCCAAAGAAGAAATACAACCAATATGTGCCTAAGTGTTTTCTTCTCTCAGACCTCAGAACTCAACCATGTTGTTCTTTCCCAAGGAAAATTTCCAATTTTGTCCCCGGCAACGGCGCCAGAATGTTAGCACTCCATAAATCTGTTCAGTTGATAAACAAACGAAGAAAGTAACTTTTTCAACCGACTTTGAGACCCAAAACTAGCCTTTCGGATATGGAGAGGGCTCTCTCAGAAGGCCCAGTCTCCGCGAGGGATATGGTTATGAAAACAGTGGCTAGATTCAACACCTTTGATACAATGGGTTCTGGTTATATTCGCACAAGAAAGTAAGGCTTGGGATATGGAGTCAGTTTGAGGAAATGAGAGAGACAAATGACTCAGTTACTAAACTTGAGAGGATAAGGCTAGGCGAGCAACAATATTCAGTGTAAAACCATAATGTGTGGCGGGAGAAAAAAATAGGAAGTAACTCAGAGCATCGTTGCGGGTGAATTCAGAGTTAGCTTTTAGAAGAAAATGTTTTGTCTAAGTGGCGCGAACAAGGGGCGTTGTGCAACGAATCCACAGGTTCGAAAATTCATTCTGAAATAGACAGAAAAAGATATTAATAAATATGACAGGAAGAACATACGCAAAGAAAGAGGCACAATACATCCAACTGCTACAACTATAATATTGTCATCAAGTTACAGGACCTTTGCATTAAGTTTCGGTCAAAAAACTCAAATTTACATACAATAGTTGTCGCGTACCAATTTTGTCAACCAAAAGAGTTTACATGAAAATTATCCCCATATATAGAAAACTAATGTCACCCTTGGCTGCTAGGGTTGAACTATTCCCTCCTATAATCATGGATCTGTTTTCTTTGAAAGAGAATAGTAACTTCAACGGATTCACTAAAAATAGAAAACCGGACTTTGCCAAATCATAATCGTAACCAAAATATTCTTTAAAATCATTGATCATGATCAAAAATTGACCATATGGTTGTGATAATTCATCATGTTCATTTTTGGACACTCTGTCATCCTTGCACAGCAAGTCTTCTACGCAACAGTAACCTACAACAAAAATGCAGTGGAATGCATAGCAAACAAGGAAAATAGGCGTTAAATATGACATTGTATCTCACTGATAAAAGCCTATTTTTATAAATGGAGAGATTGTTTTTTATCAAATCACTTATAAAGAAAAATCTCTCGTGGTTTCTTGAAATTCATCTCCATCTGGCTGGAATACATGTCGCAAAAATCTGTCTCGGATAAGAAATTATGAAAATTGAAAAATAGGGCTCAAATATTCCTTATAATATCCCAATCCATAACACATTTTTCAAATATGAGAGAGGTTTTTATTACTTGTTTTTTCCTCAACAAAAACCTCTTGGGGATTTTTAAAATTCCTCTCCAGTTGGTCAGAAAGTGATCTTGAAGTTGACCACTAAAGAAGTCATTTGCGCAGCGCGACCTGTAGCCTATGCGCAGGAAAATCCACTGCGTGACAACATCCTATGTGTGACAGAATCCACTACACAGCAACATCCTTTGCACAACAAAATCCACTGAGTGACAACATCCTATGCATGATGAAATCCACTACACGACAACCTGCTATGCGCGACAACCCATTGTGCGATGAATTCCATTGTGCGACGAAATCCACTGTGCGACCACCCACTGTGTGATGAATTCCACCGCACGACGAAATCCTTTGCACGGTGAAGCACCTTGCGCAGCACGTAGAAAATTTTGCAGCGCGCAGTTTCAAATGGAAATGGAAATAATAAATGATAAGCTTCCTTTTGAAACTGAACCTTGGAGATGTTAGATGATGCCAGGAATAAAAACAATATGGGTGCTAACAGACATGACTTTGCAAATTGTTGAAAAACCTCTAACCTTAGCATGAAAATCATGGTGCTAACACCTTGCGTAAGACAATGAGTCATAATAGTCGTTGACCTAGATCAGTATATCCCCACCATTGGTCAATTACATAAATCTTTGGAGGGAGATAGTGCCAGGGTCATGGATATGACACTTGTCCTCATCCAATTTGCAAAGAAATTAAACATGGGTGAATACAGTAGTGGGTTATCGCTTGCTAGAGAGGTATTGTTATTTAGTTATGCGGATGCCCAAAGATTTGTTCTAAAAACCATTGTTGAAGGAACCTCACTCATTCTTTATCATTCACATGTTTAACAGTGGTTTCCTTATAACCCACCACGGACATCCACCCTCTAAATAACCCTCACACTAGTTATGTATGCATGTGGGATTTGGATCTTCGATCCTTGTCAATGATCAACGATCACTAAATCTTGGATCTCGTGACAAGTGTTAACCTCGATCAGGTGGGCATTGGTACACTAAAGTGGCATGGCATGATAGGGTATTCCATGTGTCACTTTGGAATTGGACACAAGATAAATATATGAGACCCTCGTCATGCACGAGGTCTGTGGTAAGCGCAATAAATCGGAACCATTGGATCTATGAGTGGATTAATATCCACCATAGATCTTGGTGGAGGAAGCTTTAATGGGTCTTGGGTATCAGGGGTTTTCCCTCGTGAACATTTTATAGTATTAAGAATGGTCGGATGTGTTATTACTCTATAATTTTCCTTGGTTGTGGAAGGAAAACCCAAAGGTAACCACAAACCAACTTTTAGATTGGAAGTTAGCCCTTCTAATCCAAAGAGGGATCTCTCTTACTAGTTCTTCAATTAGTACAGTGGCTAGATATTTAGATAAGGATGGATTTTATAAAATTGGTGGCAGAGTTAGGAGAGAGTAAAAATTGGACATGGAGTAAGAATCAAGAATCATTAATGATTATCAGTGATTGGTTGTAGAATGCCCTTAGAAGCAGAGGAAAGATAGACAATTTATTTTCGGTCAAAAAATTCATTGTAGTGTGGTGGATGATTTAAGAATGAACAACCCATCAAACACAAAGCATCTAGCATGTATGAATTTTTTGTTTAACTTTAGAAGAAACTGGTGAATTATTTAACTATATGAATTTAGAGCATCAATCACAGGATGAATTCTAAATCATATAATTTCAATTAAATGTTGGAAGATCACATCAAATGAAACACAAATATAAATATAAATATACACAAAGGGGGGAAACACAGACCTCAAGACACTAGCACATGAATCTCTACTAAGACCAGTCAATACTTATGCACTGATAATTTATTAAACTCAGAAAATCATACATACATAATCAATATTTTTCCTTTACTCTCCAACCCTTTTACCTTTCTCCTCATTACAATATATAAGATTACATTACATTCTAGCTCAAGAGGATCGAAATATTTAGGTTTTCCAAATTTAGAAGGAGTTACAACTGAATAATAACAAACTAGAACTGATTCCTAGATTTTAGGGTTTTGTTTCTTGACTAATTTATACATACAAATCTCAACAAATTGCACTATATGAGGGAAAAATAAATAATTCTTCAATTCTTCATGGTGATTTAGCATGATCCATCCATTTGGTAGTCGAGAAACCTCGATCTGTGTTGATTGTACCATTTCATAGTGAACTAATAAATTTGATGCGAAATCTTTGTTTTCAGCAATTTCGCAGCAAACTGGTAATTTATCCTTTTATCCCAAATGGAGAATTGGGTTGCGTTCATTTTTTTCAATAGGTTAATAACATTATAATTCTTCTTCAAAAATAATTTGAACAAAACAAAGTTCACAATTCTCGTGAAAAATCCAAATGGTTCATTTCTTGAAAAACGTGAAGCATATTGACTTGAAATTAAAAAAAAAAAAAATCATCTTACCCTCATTCATCTGCCCTAAAAATTTCATGGAAAACAAGCACACGATTTAAAAGTTATGATGAAATAGTTAAATTGTTGCTATAGGAAATTTCGCAGCGTGTCTGTGATTCTCTGTGAAATCTTTGTTTTCTTATTGTCTTCATTTGAAACCTGATTTTGACTATGTGTAGTATTTATGATGGTGTTATCCTTTGCATTTGATGAAATTAGATTGTACCATACTTTCTCCATATCCAAAAAAAAAGATCTGAACGAATGATTTCAAAACCTATTTTCAAGCATGGATATTAAGGGTTTCTTTAAATTGGTAGCTTGTTTGCCCAAATGTTCAATCCTTCACCCACTGTGTCAAAAACTTCCTATGTATTCTTTTTGGATTAAACTGACCCAATTAAACCAACCCCAATTCATAAATGAATGGACCCAAATGACTTGCCATAAAACACTAACCCTAGGACCTTAACACATGGTCTTTAAAGACTAAGACATGACCACTAGACTCAACAATATATCAAGATGTTTGGACATGTGTACACTTATACACACACTAACATAGGCTCCAAATGGGGATGTTTTTGTCCCTGTGAGGTAGCAAAGAACCAGTTGACCAAGTTCCTTCATCCATTGTGTTGCTTCCAACTCGAAGACTGCAACCTGTACCAATCCTCAACCAAAACAAATCCACTTTTCAAATTGAAACCAAAATTGTACACTACTGGAAAAATATGCTCAAACTACAATTTGAAAACAAACATGCTGAAAGGGATGCTCAAAGTTGTGAGCTTATTCAAAACACTCCTACCTACTAACTGAAATATAAGTTGCTCAATCAAGTGAAATAAAATACCTAGTGCAACCATGCAAGCGTCTTGTCCATTGATTGACCTCCTGGTATGTGTTTATTCAGGAGTGAAAAGAAAAACCCACTTAATGGAAAATCATCATTCCATATTTGACTAACTCCATGGTTAATAAATACTGCAAAATTATATCTTCCTGATGATTGCAACATGCTTGCAGAAGGGTCATCAAAAACATGGATTGTTTCCTTTTGTTGATGAGAAAAAAGAAATGAGTATCCTTCATCCTTAATTATCCCTTGTTCTATGTTTTCAAACTCAAGATCATTTTCAAATAAAAAGGAAACAATATGTTCATCTCTTCTATTATACACATCGTGAAAAGGTTTTGCGTGTTCTTGAAAATTTTCAGATGAATCAGTTACCTTATGTGTCTGAGGAAAATCTGAAAATGATCCCTCATGTACCTCAATCTGATGGCTAACAAAAAAGAGATGAAAATTTTCATAAGACTGCTGCAATAAAACCCTCACTGGAAAGAAGGACATGGTTGATTTTGACACTTGCTCATCATCATATTCATTTTCAGATTCACAGTTAACCAATGACTAAAAATTTCCACTAATAAAATTTGTCAATATAGACATCCATAGGATTACTAACAACAAGGAAAGGTTGTTGTTGATTTATAATGTTTTCATTTTGTTTCAGTAAGCCCATATGACTTCACATCATCCCAACTTTCTCTGCATCATTAATACTTTCAAAACCCTCTTTCAGTATCTTAAATGAAGAAAAGCATACGGGAAAAGAATTACCTTCAGCTGACTCACAACTTTATTCTTGTTCAATGTCATAACTTTCATATATATGTGTTGACACATGAATCCATTAGGACCAAAATGACAACCTCATGAGGATACAAATCCCCCTTTGTTTTTATAGAGTTCCTACTCCTCTGTTCAATATTTTCAGAATGTGGGACTTTTATAGAAGCCCTTTGTGGTAATCAAAGGATAGTAAAAATATATAAAAATAAAAAATAAAATAAAAAATATATTTTATTTTTAAAGAAATTTCCTGAGAGTGGACCAGGAACCACACACATTCATACATTTAAAGAAAAATAAGAGAATTTCCTCACATTCATCATAGTAGGGATAAAGATTTTTTATCTCATAAACAGTAAAAGAAAATGGTATGCATGCATAAGAGATCTTTGATAGAGTTATACATGGGAAGCACAAATAAACATAACAATAGATCAACCTCAAATACTTTATATTGAGAAAATTGGGTTACAAATTATAGTTGATATTGTTCCCAAAATAGATCTCTTAAAATTTCTAAAAAATATATAGTTCATTACATATTCTCTGAAATTTAAATCTGTGTGTCATAATGACTGGAATTGGGGCTCTCACAGACCATAAAGAAAATGTATATAAGAATGAAGTTTGTATAAGGAAGAAAGTGGGCGGCAGAGGATAGCAAGACCTGGTAAGAAGAAAAATGAAATTATCAGTCTTCGGTTAAACCTTTCTATTCAAAGAGGTGGGGTAAATGGATGAAGAAATTGATAAAGATAGAAAGATGTGAACAGTATGACCTTACTATGATGGTATCTCTTGTTTGTCTCTTTCTCTTTGATTTCCTTTTATGGCTTTCATCGATGGTTACAGGAACCGTCTCAACTTCCTTTTTCCCTTCATCGATAATTTTTTCGAAATCCTTTTTAAACCACTCCTCGATGTAGCTTCTCATTGGTGCCACATTGATTTCATGCAGGATTTTTATATTGAAGATCTCTCCTTTCAAGTCCCTTAGATCAATAGAAATATTATGAAAAGCTTCTTCAATATCTTGATTTTTCATTGAATAGTCAACTAGCCAATTTTCCACGTCATCTTCACTATACTCAAGAATGCCATTGAATTTTTCAAATGATAACCCTTTAAGATCTCAACTTGTTCGTCAAAGGATTTCTTAGTTAGGAACAACAAGTTGAGAATAAATTTGGGGTCTTGGACCTCATTGGTGCTCCTAGCTAGGTCTATCTCAGTCAGCCTTTTGAATAATTCTTCTCTCTTAGGTATTTCCTAGTTGCATGCTTGGACAATAATACTCAAGTTCTTAACCTTTTCCTTCTAGCATGTGTTTAGTTGTTTTATCTAGTTTGGAGAAGGGATATCCTCCTCTCTTCTTCTCAACTCTATCATATTGGTAACTTTAAAAACGTATGGTATGACCACGTCAAGGTAAAAATCTTCTTTGTTTTTCAAATATTCCTGTAAATATTCATGGAAGGTATGCGCTCTCGTTCCAAATGAGACCATGCTCTTTGACATCTCCCAAGACTCTATAATTAATTCCATTCTTTTCTTAATGTTATTATCCACATATCCCCTACATGATGTGAAAAATATAGTAGATCCTTTACTTTTGTTGCAGGTGTGGTAGGCCCAATTATTGCTAAAGGACTAGAAAGTACTGGAAGAGGCATTAAAGATTCCTCCAATTCTTTGATTCTTTCCTTTAACTTGGGATTCTCTGCTTCAAGGCCTCCAATTTAATCGTCTAGAGCATCTCCAGTTGCTCGGTGAATTTGGGAAATTTGGGAAGGTCGCATGTTCTGTAGGTTAACCTGTGAACGAGATTTTTCCTTTTTATTCTTTACATATATTTTATCAATAATTAAATTTTTGGACTCGCTGTCAAAAAAAGATCTCTAAAATACAAAAGACTCTTCTTCATCGAAGGTCTCGCTCTCAATTATTTCCATCAGAGGATTATGGTGATCTGTGTCCTCAAGTTGATTAGCATTGGGGAACATTTTTTTGATGTCAATCTCAAGTTCCATATCCTAGAGGGAGAGGTCGTGGATATCGCTTTTGGCTCGAGGTCCCTCCTCTTCTTGCACAATGTTTTTTATTTTCTTCCTCAAGGGAAGCTTGTAGGATATTTCAATTTTTCTCGAAGGAGGGTTCTTATCTCCTCCTCCGCCTAAATAACTATGGTTTACTTTCTTAATTTGGTGGGTCGTTGGAGCATTGCTCTGAGATGTTGTACTCTTTGGAGTGACAATTAGAGATTGGGCACTCTTCTCACCCCTGACATTTTCCTTTATGTTTGTACGACTCATTGGTGTTGAGTATCATTTCCAGGTCACCAGGGTCACGAGTGGGAGTGCCTAAGACATTATCTCTGTCTTCATTCAGAAAAGCATTAATAAAATAATTTTTGAAACCAACTACTAGTAGATGTTCTACAAAAATTCCACTAGGGTCGAACCCTTTTACTCTTTCATCATATCTTAGATTCGGGCTGTGGAAATGGCCTGCAAATTCATCAATATTGTTCATATTTCTAAATATGAAATCCCCACTTTCCAAGGAAGAGGTATGAATTGTGTTTTTATGTTTTCATGGAAAAAATGCAACCATTAGTTGTACTTCTTTGTTATTTCAGTAACAAACATTTTGTCCAATATGTGGCATGGAAGCAAGGAAGGATTTTCCTTGGAACTAAAAATCTTTATGACATTGTAATTCTCCATTTGTTTCAGTGTCCCCTTCCTATCCAGGAACTTACTCACCTAGTCAGACATCTGGGGAGTGTCCTTTCCAAAAAACAAGCACTTAAAAATTGAGAAAAAATCATTAAAACCTTCATAAAAATGTTGGGAGGCCTTGTGCCTCCATAATGTTTGATACCAGAAGGTTACCAGGTCGATTTCACAGTTTGACTTCTTACACACAGATAATCTCAGGAACTGACAGTAGTGTGATATCATGAAAACCAAATAAGATGACATAAATAATTTATTCTCCTTCTCGTATTGAGACAATTCGGAAGAGATTTCAATCGAAATCAACTTTCCCCAATCGAAGATGACATGTTCTTTGATTGTAAAATATAGAATGTAGAGAATCATGCAGGAAATGTTGGTTGTGGTTTCTTGTCCTTTTATCCTCGTGAAAAGCCAAGTAATTTCCCGAAAAGGATTTTTGAATGAGCTAACTTGCAATCTCATGATGTCCTTAGAGACGACCACTAGTTTCTTTGGGAATTTAGGTAACAGGTCTAATCCATTGTCATGATTATTTAAGAATTCTCTGCAATATTCACCCTTCAAGGTAAGATTTGTCTCAGGAAGTCTCTGTTGGATTACTAAGAGGGGGGGTGAATCAGTAATAGAGAAATTTAATCATTTTTAACCATATAATCCAAGTGTTATATCAATGTAGAATTATCATCCAATAACTACAGAGTAAATAAGAAATGAACAAATGAGCAATCATACACATACACAGTACACCAGTATTTTAAATGGAAAGCCAAAGCAGGAGTAAAACCACAGACTGATTTTTATTAAATGTCTTGAAGAATTACATTCATTGGAAGCACCAACTTCATTTTTTTCACAGATGCAATTGGAAGGAGGCTCAAACCCCCTTGTTTCTTAGGCTAGAAATTGAGGGAATCTCCAACTCCCCTATTCTCTGGCTACAACCAGAAGTAGGCTATTGTAACGTCCCTGACCATCAACCCCATTGTCGAGTAATGCTACTACATGGAACATTATCATACTTATATATATAACATGCATATTAAATCAAATAAATAGATTTAATGAAATTTAACTAACAATACAGAGTAATCACAGGATTACTGCCAACATTCATAAATAATGGAATTAATAGTAAATATAATTGCAACGGAATACATGATAATATTATAAGCATCACAAACATGAATTTTAGTTGAAATTAAAATACATAATGATACTTATCTTAGAAACTATAGTAACTCCACCAACCATGTGCAGACCTTCCATGAACCTCCCAGCCTTAGACCACATTTCTCATCACGCTTAGCAGTGAGTCACCCCCGAGTTGGGACTAAGCTCCACCCAAGTCAAGGAAATCCTATACTAGGCTGAGGTTATAGGAAAACTGCACAAAGCAACCAGAAGGATTCTCTCCAGGATCCTTCTTACTCCCACTATGCACGGACTCTCATTCTCCACATGCATGTTCCACCCAGGTGTATACACCTTCACAAGCACAGTCCATTGGTGCTTCACCTCCCTCTATAGGTCTTGGCAACGGGATGGATCAGGAATTATTAGAGCTTCGTAGCTGGTGTTGGACTCTCTCTGGGAAAAAACCACTTCCTAGTATACTCTCTCACCTAGAGAGAGCTTCTCACAGGCCTGACAACTTGCCTCTTCTTCCATGGGCCTGACAACCCGCTTCTTCAACACACTCCTTGACTCAGCTCCAACTAGGTGAGGACAATAGCCATGGTTCAACACTCATTCACACAAGGATGATGACCACAACATAAAATGGGCATAGGCCTGAAAATAGAAATATCCCATGCTAAACACAGCACACTCAAGCGATTACTCAGGTGGCGGGTTCCTCAGAACACACAAAATGGTTCGTAGATTTTGGGTCTCAGGTGCATGTGTGATTATTGCAAGGGTCAAATACAGAGGTCATGGGATTCATAAGAATACTTGATCGGCTTCCTAGTTCTCCTTTTCAGGAATGCATGACAAGAAAATTAATAAGAGGTCGTTCACAGAGGTCTCACAGTTTCAGACAGAGGATCAGGAAACCTGGTAGAACGAACTCAGACTCAAATGGTTCAAACAGATGTCGGTAGAATGGAGAACAAACCCCCAACTCAGCTGACGCTTCAGCTTTTAACCACATGCGCCCAGGTTGACATGAATTCCCTTTTTCACAAGTTGGAGCTGCATGCGTTGTCTCTCCCAGGACTTAGGATAAAAACATGTTTGTCACACATCTTTGGAATAATAATAAAATATTATTCTCAAGGAATTAATCCCCTAAGATTAGCCCCTATTTCCAACCTTTCAGCCCCTTTTCCCTTACCCACCTTGTGGAAGCTTAGTCCCACATCACTCTTTCTTCATGGTTGGTCTACACACATTGATGTTTAATCTTTATTAATATTATGCATAATTGCATATACAAAAATAGGCTCCTGGACTTTAACACTTAGTCTCTCTGGCCTAATAAACACATAATCCCACCAGCTTATCAATACTTGGCTCACCATCCTACAAAAAATTATTTATAATTTATAAACATGATTACAACAAGGCTCATCCTTGGGGATATTACAATCCCTTCCCCTTATTTTTTCACTTTTCTAAGTGCAAATTTTACACAGCATTCGCAAGATTTTCAAAATATTCAAAACAATGTGGGTATTATGCCTGCATAGCATCTTCATGTTCCCAAGTCATGTCCTCAATACCATACCAGGTCCACTGGACCTTTACAATCCCTATGGCTCGATTTTGGAGCTATTTTCTTTTCCAGTCTAATATGTGCACAGGATGCACTTGCAGGACACATTCTTGTTCCACCTGAATCACATTCCAATCAATTACATGATTAGCATCAGGTATATATTTCGTAAGCAATGAAACATGAAACACATTATGTATAGTCATGGATGCAGGTAATGCAAGCATATATGCAACTGGCCCAATCCTTTCTAGGATTTCAAATGAACCACAAAATATGGATGCCAACTTGGCACAATTTCCCAGCTTGAGGGAACTTCTATTGGCTTTCACTTTCAGTAAAACATGCTCTCCCACTTGCCTTATCACAAGCACCCTCCATGACTTTCAATCTCATGATTTTGTGAATTGAAGACCCTCAAATCCAAACCTCCGATACTCGAGAGTATGATACGGGTATGGCCCCTTCCTTGCTACCCGATAGTGAATTTTTTCTTGCTTATCCTCTACTCCTGATTCCTCAGCTCTGTAAGGGTACAAATATGCAACATTGAATATCGATGAGATTCCGACCCCATTGGGTAATTCAATCTCATATGTGTTTTCCCAAAATTTATGACCTTGCACGATCCAATCTTTTTCATCTTCAGTTTGTTATACATTCCCCTTGGGAACATTTCCTTCCTCTGATGTGCAATAATCAGATCACCAACTTCAAATTGAAGTTATTGTCTGTGTTGATCTGCTCTTCGCTTGTATTCTTGACTTGAATTCTACAATCTCTCTTTGATTTGGCTGTGAGGCCCCTTCATTCCTTCTGCAAAGTCCTCTAGACGAGCACTTCTGAATTCATTTTGTTCCAAATCTTTCAATTCAGAAACTCCCCTTGGTTGCATTCCATATACAATATGGAATGGACTCTGTCCTATGCTCCTATTGAGTGAATCATTGTAAGCGAATTTCGCCTTTGGCAGAATGTGATCCCATTGACTGTGGTGTTCAATCACTAAGCTCCTTATCAAATCTCCCAAGATCCTATTTACGACCTCTGTCTGTCCATCCGTCTAAGGATGATACGCTGAGATAAAAGACAATTTTGTCCCCAGCTTCTTCCATAAGGTGAAATGTCCTACAAACTTGGTATCTCGATCAAAAACGATACTCCTTGGCAAGCCGTGAAGTCTAACAACTTCCTTGAAAAACAGGTTCGCAATATGAGTCGTGTCACTAGTTTTCTGGCACGGTATGAAATGTGTCATCTTTGAAAATATGTCGACTACCACAAAGATCGAATCATATCCTCTCTGTGTCCTTGGTAGTCCCAATATAAAATCTATGCTCATTGCGTCCCATGGCCTTTCAGGTATGGTAAATGGTTGGTATAACCCTGTGTTCTGCCTTTTTCCTTCCGTGTGTTGGAAAATTCTACATCCATCCACAAATTTCTTGACATCTGTCCTCATCCCTGGCCAATAATATGAGCCATTCAACTTTGAGAAGGTTTTATCATGACCGAAGTGTCCGACCAATCCTCCACTGTGTTTTTCCTTTAGCAGGTTCTCCCTCATGGAGCATTTCAGAATACACATTTTATTTCCCCTGAACAATAATCCATCCTGGATCATGTATTCAATTCATTGACTTCTGTCTCTTATAATTGGATTCTCATATGCCTCATATGCCTCCTTAAAATATGGATCATCCCTATACATTTCCTTAAGGTTATCAAAACCTAAAGTCTTGACTTTGAATTCCTGCATAAGCAAACATTTCCTACTCAAAGCATCAGCAACTTTGTTAGCAATTCCAGAAATATTCTTAATCACAAAAGTAAAATTTTGCATGTATTCAACCCATTTACCATGCTTTTGGTTCAACTTCTCCTGTCGAGTCACAAATTGCAAAGCATGATTATCGTTGTACAAAACAAACTCCTTGGGAACCAAATAGTGTCTCCATTTCTTCAGTGCTTGTATGACTGCGTAGAATTCTTTGTCATATGTGGAGTACTTAATCTTCTCTTCATTCAGTTTTTCACTGAAATATGCAACTGGCCTGTCATCTTGGCTCAAGACCGATCCAATTGCAAATCCACTCACGTCACACCTGACCTGGAATGTCTTTCTAAAATTTGGCAAAACCATAATTGGTTGCTCAATGATCTTCTTCTTTAGCAGATTGAAACTCTTCTCCGCTTCCTCTGTCCAGTGAAAATATTTATGTCTTTTCTTCATTGTATCCATCATCAGTGTGCTAATTCCACTGAAGTTTCAGATGAATTCCCTGTAGAATCTAGCCAAACCATGGAAGATTTGAACTTCAAACACGCTCTTCGGCGATGGCCAATTCTTAATTTTGCCTTGATCTTTTCCATATCCATTTTCAGTTCATTTGCAGAGATAACAAAACCCAAATAAATGAGTTATGTCTTCATAAATGACAATTTCTTCATATTGATCAGCAATTTCTCCTGCTGTAATCTCCTCGTTACTGCAACTAAATTCTTTAAGTGTTCTGCTTCTGTCTTGTTGAAAATCAATATAGCATCAAGATATACAATGATGAATTTCCCAATGAAATCCTTCAGGACTTCATTCATCAACCTCATGAAAGTACTGGGTGCATTCGTTAAGCCAAATGGAATGACAAGCCATTCATATAGTCCTTCATTCATCTTGAATGTTGTCTTCCATTCATCACCTTCTCTCATTCGAATTTGATGATATCCTCTTTTCAAATCAATTTTTGAAAAAAACTTTGCTCCACTCAATAAATCCATCAAGTTGTCCATCCTTGGCAATGGAAACTTGTATCTGATGGTAATCTTATTGATTTCCCTTGAGTCTATACACATTCTCTAGCCTCCATATTTCTTTGGGCTGAGCACTGTCGGAATAGAGCATGGACTCAAGATTTCTCGAATCAATCCCTTGTCCATTAAGTCCTGGACCTGTCTCTTAACTTCTTCATTTTCCTGCAACATCAACCTATATGCAGCTTTGTTCGGTAAATTGGCTCCAATTATACGATCGATATGATGACTTATACTCCTGATAGGTGGCAACAAACAAGGTAGTTCGTCCACTACTATATCAGCAAACTCTCCCAGTAACTCCTGGATTTCTTCTGGTAGATCATCTATTCTCGTACTGGTCAAACAAATTATGGGCTTCCTGACCACAATAAATTGTGTGTCTTCCTTATTCTTAACCTCATTAAGAAGTTCCTTCCCACTCATGAGAAATACAGTGTTTCTCATTTCTATTTTCACTTCTTTATCCTTAATCGGCAACAACATGTGAGTCCTACCATTTTTCTCCAGGGTGTACATGTTCTTTCTCCCATCATGAAGCACGTTTCTATCATATTTCCATGGTATACCTAGCAATAGATGACAAACATCCATGGGAATGACATCACATAATATTTCATCTTTATATCCTCCTATTTTAAATTCAACTAAACATTGTTTAGTGACATTTACCTGATGTCCTTTTTGTAGCCACGAAACTCTGTATGGGCTTGGATGTACAACAGTCTCCATCTCCAGCTTTTCTACCATCTCTGTAGATACAAGATTGTCTGTGCTACCGCTGTCCACTATGACCTTGCATACTCTATATTTAGTTTTGCAAGCAGTCTAAAATAGATTGTTTCTTTGGGTTGGGTTCTCTGCCTCCTTCTCTAGCTTCAAGAGAAATTTCTTCATCATCAAAGATATTCCGCCCTCAGTGTCTTCTGCCTCAACATTTCATCCTTGAGCTTCGAAAATGTGAGTTTCACCACCATATTTCTTCTTATCTGGACACGCATAGGATTTATGTCTTATTTTTCCACAAACAAATCATTTCACTTCACCTCCTCTACCTCTTCCTCTTCCTCTGGCTCGAGGAAAAGTGTTTCTATCATCATACTGCCTTCCCTGTGAGCTTCCTCCTCTCTTATGTTGAATTTGAGGTTTCTTCCCCTCTTCCTTAGGTTTCTGAGTTATGTCTTGGGAAATTGTTTTGCCTCTGGCTTGACTTCTCCCTTGGCCTCTTTGACTTTTCTTTCAGCTCAGCTTCTCTTCAGATTTCAAAGCCATCTAATAATCATCTTCCATAGTCTGAATTGTCATAATGCTCATCTCATCTTGAATGTCATATCGCAAACCATTCATGTACCTGGAAACTTTTTCATCATTGCTTTCTCGATGACCTGCTCTGATGTTTATCCTGTAGAATTCTTCAATGTATTCCTTCACTAACATCAACTTCTATCTCAAATTATGAATCCTTCGAAACAAAGTGATTTGATAATCCCTGGGTATGAATTTGGCTTTCATCTTTACAACCATTCTATCCGAGATTTTGATTTTTTTCTTGCCCTTGCAGTGTTTATCAACCTACAGTTCATCCCACCATAGTGTTGCATGCCCTTTAAGTCTAGTAATGGCATGTTTGACTTTCTTGTCTTCCTCAACATCCTCGTAGTCGAATTATTTGTCTAGATCTCTAATGTAGTCTAGAAGATTTTTAACATCCAAGTTTCCCTCATACACTGGAATGCCCATTTTTTCTCTAGCGCCTATCCTTGCAATAGCCCTGAATAGGTGTTCTTCCGTAGCATCTTTGACTGCAACTTCTCCATTTCTAGCTTCATTTTCACTTTCATCCTCGCCGATGTCCCCAACATCGATTGTGCACCTCTGTGCCATCTCCATAGCATCAAGCCTAGCACGTAATTCACGCATCTCTCTTTCCCTTGCTGGATCAGGTATTTGCCTATCTCTTCTTCTCGACATTTCTCTTTCCTCTGCTGGATCAGTTATTTTCCTGTCTCTTCTTCTCGACGGCATGGCTGTAAAATTTTCTCTCTTCTCTCTGCTATAGAAAGAAAAGAAATTTTTCTAAGCTCTGATACCAATTGATGGCAAGACCCCCGACCCTTGAGCTGAGATCCACATGGGATCATTCTAATTTCTCCTCGAGCCGAAGCGGCTCCTTTGGTTCCTTGTTGAAACCTTCAACAAATATAATCCACAGGTCCTTCACGAAAACTCCACTTGCACCATGTGCACCAAGTGAGAGTCTTCACCTCCACACGACCACAACCCGGGCCTTAGTGCAAGCACCCTTCGTGACTCACAATCTCGTGAGTTTTTGAATTGAATACCCTTGAATCCAAACCTCCGATACCCGAGAGTGGGATACAGGTATGGCCCCTTCCTTGCTAGCACCTCTACCAATGACCACTATCTAGGGCCTAAATCTAGCACCCCTCACAACTCACAACTTCATGAGTTGGAGTGTTGAGCCCTCGTGCTCCTACCTTACGAATCCCCGAGACGTGATAAGTCAACAATGGGTTGACGCCTTACTAGGCGATGTGTGTCCTCCACCTGTCACCGCTTCCACTTTTCCCTGGGCACTTGATGTTATGCCACCTGTCAACATCATGGCCTCCCCTATCGGATGTGCTACGTATTCATATGAGCCCTCGACGCTTGGCACTTCGTGACTTCTGCAGTTAAACAAAATTTCTTTCAACCCCTGAACCTCTGATACACGATACCCCGTGAAGGTTCTGATCCAATGGTTCTCCCGTGACTTGGATCCAATGGTCTGGATCTCTATCCCTACTCCTCGCAACTCAGAACTTTACGCAAACCAAGAATTTGGTTTTTCCTCCAAACTCATGAACCTTGAGTTCACAAAATGATCCGACAACGTGGGTTGAAATGAGAATCAACGACTCATATTGACCCTTGCATCCTGGGTGATGGATTTCACCGATCTCTAACCACCTTGCAACTCTGCCAAATCCAATGACTCTCACAACTTCACACTTCCTTCACAAAGGCCTTTCAACGTCCATACAACTCCACTGGATCCTATGTTCCTTGCAACTTCACGATCTCTCCACGGAGAATTCAGACTGCTTGATTCAATCCTCAATGACTTCTGCCCAACGACTAAGTGTTATCCCTTCTGAAATTAATTTCTATGAAACGGTTTTGATCTCCATCTCCCTTTGAACACTTCAAGGGTGTTATCTCTCCTGAGCTTTCACTTGCAAACTCAAGCCTTCCAAAAGAGTTCCTACTTGCACTCTTTGCGACAAACTTTCAAATAACCTCTGGTTATTTGAGTCTTCGACCCTGCGCACTCTTTGCAACAGTAGTCCTTCAAATTTCTCCTTGGTTGATAAGTTCAAAGATTTCAACCAGCCTGCACACACCTTGCACTGCTTTGTGCTTCACCTACACTTCTGCGGGTATGAGAACAATGAAATATCTCCTTAGCTTTCTGAGATAAAAATCATACTCTCGTCAATGCATACCTTGCGGACGTTCACTGCACTCCTTGTAGGAATTCTCAGGAAGAGAAACAATTGAAACTCATTTTTCTTCTCTCTCATACTTCATACATTCAACATGAACTCATACATGCAATACAACATTGGAATAAATGCATAATAGAGAAGTAAAACAGTTGTAAACATACCATTCAACAAATGTAAACAGTAAGCATCATAACACCATGAAAATTGAGTCAAAGCTTCATATATTAACTCAAGTGTTCATGTACATGGGTTCTTCTCTACAGCTCTCTGCTACAGCTCTCAATGATGATAATGTTACTTCTCTACTATGATACAAGGGTGAGGGTGTCTATATCCGTTTTCCCTCCTACGCTTCTAAAACTGTCTAATCTAACATTCATATTTACCTACTTTACATTAATAGACTTAAATGCTTATTACATCTAGTAGATGAGAGTAATTTCTCCAGATCTGATCATATCTCTAAGACATAAATGTAAGTACTCTCCTCCTAGATATTACATTAATGCTTTATTTTTCAAAATTCAAAATGTTTTCATAAAAACGTGCCCCTTTTTTCATCTGCACGTCCAGCTGCTCCTTTGGCTAGGCGCGTGCTTTGGCTTTGTACAATGCTCCTGCATCACTGGAGTATTTCACTTTCTCCCATAAAGTGCTTCAAATGGGCTCATCTTTAATGATGCTTGATACCCATTATTGTAGGTGAATTCTACCAAGTGTAGGTAGTCTTCCCATTTAGATGCTTTTTCCATCACATACATCCTCAGTATGTCTTCAATTACTCGATTCACCTGCTCAGTCTGCCCATCCGACTCAGGATGATAGGATGTACTGAAGTTCATATTCATTTTGAACCCCTTGAATAACCCTTTCCAGAAATTTGAGGTAAATTTTGGGTCTCTGTCAGACACAATTGTCTTGGGAATTCCGTGCAATCGTGTTATTTCCCTCGTAAAGATATCAACAATGCCCATTGTCGTGTGAATAGTCTTTAGTGGAATAAAATGGGCAGATTTCATAATATTTTCCACTACCACCATGATTGAATCATGTTGCTTGCCTGTTCTGGGCAATCTCATGATGAAATCCATTGTCACCACTTCCCACTTCCACTCAGGAATGGGTAAAGGTTGTAGCAACCCTGCTCGGTGTCTGGGCTCAGATTTAATATTCTGACACTCTATACATCTGGTGATGTAGTCTACAATCTCTTTCTTCATACCTAGCCAAAAATAATGGCTCTTGACTGCTGCCACAATTTTCTGATATCCAGGGTGCCCTGCATAAGGCACATTCTACATTTCATGCAAAATCGCAAGTTTCAAATCCTCGACATTAGGTACATAAATTATGTTCTTGTACAGAAGTATTCCATTAGTTTCCAATTTATAAATCTCCACTTTCTATGGCATCTCACCTTGTTGTAGCTTTGCTACCAAGTCCCTGTACTGCAAATATGTATTTGCAACCTCCAAAATTTTTCTTTTAATATCATTTCGGTACATGCTAATGGTTGTAGCATGTAATTCATGTACTCTCCTACTAAGTGCATCAACCACTTTTTTCTCCTTCCCTTTGATATGCTTGATATCAAAATTGTACTCATAGAAAAACTCCAGCCACCTACTATGTCTAGCGTTCAAGGTTCGTTGATCAAACAAATACTTCAAACCATTATGGTCTCTTCTCAGTTCGAACCTCCTTCCCATGAGATAATTCCTCCATTTCTTTAGAGCATGTACTATGGATGCCAACTCCAAATCATGAGTTGCATAGTTCCTTTCGTGCTCTTTCAACTTTATTGATTCATAACAAATTATGAATCCATTATGACTGAGGACTCCTCCTATTCCTTCTTTGCATGCATTTGTACACACTACAAATTCTTCATTTGGGTCTGCAATCCTCAGGATTGGAGCACTGGTTAATTGTTGCTTCAATTGCTAGAATCTTCTCTCACAATCCTCTGTCCACTTAAATTTCTTCCCCTTCCTTTGAAAGGAAGTGATAAGGTGAGCTATCCTTGAGAACCCTGCAATAAACCTTCTGTAATAACCAGCTAGACCCATCAAGGATCTAACTTTTGTCACGTTCTTTGGCACTAACCATTCTCTAATGGCCTCAATCTTCTCAGGATATACAACTATCCCATCCTTCGAAATAATATGCCCCAAGTAATGTATCTGCTCCTAATAAAATGAGCACTTTCTCAACTTGGAATACATTTGGTGCTCTCTTAGCACCTGAAACACCATCCTCGTATGTTTTTCATGCTCTTCCTCTGACTTGGAATACACCAGAATGTCATCTAGAAATACTATGAAAAACTTGTCTAGATAGTCCCTGAATACACCATTCATCAGGCACATAAAAACAGTGGGTGCGTTCGACATCCCAAACGGCACCATTGTGAACTCGTAATGACAATACCTTGTTCTAAAGGCAGTATTGCTAATTTCTTCATCCTTTATCTTTAAATGGTAATATCCTGACCTGAGGTCTATCTTCGAAAATATCTTCGCATCCTTCAACTGATCAAAGAGGTCATCAATCCTCGACAAAGGATATTTGTTCTTTACAGTTACTTTATTCAATTGTCTAAAATCGATACACAATCTCAGCATCCCATCTTTCTTCTTCATGAACAGGACTAGGGCTCCCCAAGGTGACACACTTGGGTGTATTTACCCCTTCTTCAGAAGCTCTTCAAGCTACAATTGCAGTTCTTTCAGCTCTAGCGTACTCATTATGTAAGGATCTTTTGACACTGGAGATGCTCCAGGAATCAAGTTTACAGAGAATTCAATATCTCTCTTCGGGGGTAATCCGGGTACCTCCTAGAATACATCTTCAAACTCCTTTAGTACCACATGATCTCCAATATTTGACACCTTATCCTTGGGTGTTTCCTCCACATGGGCTGCAAATAATTGATATCCTTTCCTATAGCACTTCTTCAACTACATTGCTGAGATTTCTCTGATAGCAACAAATATGGAATTCCTTGGACTATGTTGGCATAGGGGTAGACCCAGGGTTTAACGCTACAACAACGCACCAACAAAACCCTAACTACTGACCCTTTTGGCAACACCTGCGAAGCAAATGAAGTCTCACCCGAGGTAGAGGCAGGGGTGGTTGCAGGACTCAAGTGTATGCAACCTTAGCTGGGACATAGATCTATGATTGTAACACCTTAACAAAGCACTTAGAAATTATAGTTCATCAATATCCAACCTTAGTTTAAAGGGTAGTTAAACCCTAATAATAAATCAATGCAACATTCCCCTAGATCCAATAGATTCAAGCACTAAGCATACTAGCATAGATCAATTCTAGCATTCATTCACATTATTCAACACTAAGCTACCATATTAGATTCATTCATAATCTAACAATGCACTAAGAATTTAATCATATAAACAAGAGAGCAACCATAAATCACAAAGCATTCACAACACAAGATGTACGTGGTTCACCCCCACCCTAAGGCTACATCCACCAACTCTTTGTCTCTTTATTATCTTCGTTCAATCAGCTACATGGACAGAGCCTTAAGATATTACTCCGTAGAGGACAAGAGATCTGCGCACCTCTCTAGATCCTCCTTCCTCAAGCTACAGCACAAATCCTTCCACAGTCTCTTACAATCACTTGCACTTAGCTCTGCAAGACTCACATAGTATGCACAAAGCAATTACAATTACCACTTGCACTTAGCAATTAACACTTAATACTTAGCACACCGGCAAATGACTAGTCATTACTATTCGCCATTCACTTCTTCTTACATCACCTAGACTTCTTTTTATAAATTACAAAATGGGCCTAATCATGGGTAAACCCATGGGCCAACATCCCCATACCCATTACATAATCCCAAAAACCCAAAAATCCATAAAAAGGTCTGAGATCCTGCGATCTCTGCTTCGTCTTGCACTCTGCCTTCGACAACCTGTCGAAATCCCAAAAATAGGTCAAACATGACCAAGGATCCTCAAAACTTGGTTGAGGGACAACAAGCCCCCAACACTCACCTTTGACTTGTCCCGAGTCACTCTATATGAGTAATTCTGCCTCAAAATCCTCGAGCTTGGCTCGATCTTCTTCGACCCGTTATTGTGCCATGGCCTCCTGCTCAGCAAACTCTTGTATAATATCTTTGTTAACAGGTCCCCTTAAGCATTGTTCAGCTGTAGTGATGACTTCCTTCAGTTCTTCTCCTCGGCCTTTGATCTCTGTGAATAGTTAGAAAGTGTCATTTTTTATTGGTTGGATCCTCTAAGTCACTTCCATGACTTTTCTCTTAATGGTGTGGACCTGTTGTTGAACAGTGCATTGGTCTTGGGATCGCTTCATCTTTTCAACAGCTGACAAGGGCTTCAACTGAGCCTGTATTGTTTCTGCTTGTTGCTTCGCTTCCTGGAGTTGTGACTCCAGTGCCTTCAGTTCTGGATTCTCAATGAATCGCTCATAAGTCTAGGCACTGTGATCACTTAGTTTTTTCCATTCCATGGCAATGACCTTCATTTTCTCAATTGTGCTTTGAACAGTTGCTTCTCTTTGATCCCTCACATCCTGCGGAGTGTCAGGCACTGTTCGTAGCTCTAAGTCTACTATTCTTTTTTGTAGTTGTTGGATAGCTTCCACAAGCTACTCTACTTGATGATTGACTCGGTCTTATGCATTTGGCTCTAAGCCTTTCATAGAGTGAAGTGCTCTATTTACTGCTTCTTTCACTTCAAGTTGCTCTGCGAGCAACTGTTATTTTTCTTGTTGAATCTGTGCTTTCTCCTCTTCAAAATTTGTCTAGACAACAACCTTATCCTACTCCGCAACTCGGCATTTATCTACAACTACTTCTTGAACTTGATTCAAGGCCTGGGTGGCTTGTTCTATTTCTTCTTGTGCATGGTGAAGGCGAGTTTCGATCACATCAGCTAGTCTGCGAAGTTGGGCTGGCTCATCTCCCAAATCTGGTTCTTCTAACAGCAAGGGCATAGTGGACACTGTGCGACTCTATTGAAGGGTCTGCTATAGCCCTCAGAGTTCAACCTTGATTTTGGCATAAATCTCCTCCTACTTGGATTCTTTTTTCTACAATATTTCCTACGAGGCGTCGTTTATAGCTGCGATGATGAAGTCAAAGTCATCAATAGTGAGCACAGTCTACATCTTAGTCAAGGTGGCTCTGGATTTCTTTTGGGAAGAGGGTTTCGGGGGAGAAACCTTCGTCTTCTTCAAGGGATCAACCTCATCTCTAGGCAGTGTTACTTTACCTTGCTTCTTCTCATCTTCTTTTCCATTTATCTCTTCTACTTCGTCATCACCCCCTCGACCAGGTGATACTGAAGCAGTATTTTCTGATGCATTGGTTAAGTCTTGGATTTAGCTGGTATTCTTCCTTCTGTTGGTTTCGAGTGTGTCATGTTCTTTGTGAGAAGCCTCTGATCTGTCAAGTTCGGGGTCGGACATCTCTATAGGATCAGCAGGAATAAGGAGTTTAGTTGACCAATCCTTAGTTATCTCCTCGAGTTCCTCTTTTGTGAGCTTGTAGTATGACTGAAGATCCTCCTTGTGCTTATTTGTTCGGGCAGTGATATAGATGAAGTGTCGAGCTACGCATAACTTCATGAGGGGTTGGAACCGTTGTAGTGTGGTTGGTGTCATGTGAGGTTCAGCTTTGATAGCCCTCTTCAGTTGGAGATAATATGTGTGAAATACTACGTTCGACTGCCACTGTTTTCCCATATCGCTCAAGTACCAGAGAGTGGTGAACTTCGTAGCAAGTAGATCGAATGAATCAATGTCCAGGAAGGTTATGCCTTCTGGAATATCCCAAGAAATAAACATGATGAGGATTAGGAGCCAGCTAAAGTGGAACTCGTAGCCTTGATCCTATGCTTCGCGACAGTCTAATTCCAACTGATTAACTAGGTACTTCACCCATTTCATATGTAGGCCTTCAATGCATTTCCCAATGAGATCAACAACAAACCCTGTGATATCCTAAGTTCACTGTGCCATAATATATGGAGGCTACCTTGTAACCTTGCATCTCCTTTTCAACATTGTCATAGGTATCCTTGATCTTATGGGCTAAGGTGCGATATGTAGATTTTCCTGGGTAGAAGTCTTGTGGGTCAGGTCCTTGCATGCTCAATCTGGTGATCCTATGGATCATCATTAGATCGACTGTGATACGTCGGTCTAGCCATAAGTAGTCGCCATGGTAACATGAGAGAAGGAGCTTAACACAGGCATTAACCTCCTGGTGTTGTCCAAAATGTGGGATCTTCATTACATTTAAAAGGGTGGACTATGCGAGGTTCATCGTCCACTGGTGGGGGATTATTTTCAAGTTCTTTCCCTTCATCCTAGTCAAGTATTTATATGGGGTGAGCATACTATGATTCTTACGGTCTCCTGGGTTGAAGTCGGTGAACTTCAATGTTGTGATATTGTCCTTCTGCGCTCTAACTATTTGGCTCCCCTTTGGGAGGTACGCAATAACCATGGTGTAATAAAAATCTCTTGGCACACTATCACGACTCACCGCGCCAGCCATAGGCGGGATGTAGTCAGGTAAGATGGTTGATATTAGCTTCACATTTTCTAATTCATCTCTGTGCTTGGTTCTCTTTTCTGTGACAACTCGGGATGGCTCGGATCCGCGAGCGATAGACAAAGAGGCTTTCACTCCTCTCATCGATGATGTTTGTACACCCACAGACATTACCCTTTCAGAAATTTCTCTTTTAGTCATAAGTTCGATGAGTACCTCCTTCACAAACTCTTCGACTGCACTATTTTCTTCGAACATACACGCTCGTGGTTGAATATCCCGGGTTTGAAGAGTAACTAGTCAATGCAACGGGATGTATTTTGATATCTTGATGATCACTGTGTGAAATCAAATAATATGCGGGCTAAGATAATCATGGTTGGAAAAAGTGTTCGACGGAATAAGTAGATAACTAGGCAACGGATCTCTCCAACGGGAGAGAAGCCTTCATTAATTCAGTTATGTCTGTTATGATGCAGTCCCAACGGTCTGATGGAAATATTTCTGACCATGAATTTCGTTCTAATCATTCAGGGCATTATTCTAACGGTTATACTATTTCCAATGGCTATATTACTTCTCCATGGCGAAGTGCCATGTGGCATTGTTCTGATATCCCGACGAAGTCCCAGTTTTGCAAATTTTCCTTCTCTGGAGTTTCCTCTGGACCCTTCTATAACTTTTTGATCTTTTATCTCTTCTTACTTAGTATTCTATCCTTCTTTCCAGTGAGCTTCTTCTCGGTATTCCTCTTTCCATTCTTATCTCCTCTTGGCATAGTAACTTCGCATTGTTGAGATCCTTTCCTAGGATTTAGAGGCAATACTTCTTCTTTATCTAGGGTAGATGCTTCAGTCTTCTATGAGTCTTCTTGTGTTCTTCTAACTTCGACATCCAAGTTTCTGATTTTAAATATCTTAGATCTTTTCTCTTGTTCTTCAATCAAGTGTGCGATCCTCCTAGTCATGAAATATTTCAACTCTTACTTCTTCTGCTCTAAGACTTCTTTTTCTTTCCTTCTGGCCTAATCCCTTTCAACCCAAGGTTTTCCTAGGAATATAGAAAATGGGGCATTGTTCTCAATAAATTTAATAACCTCAAGATCTTCCTCTGTCAAAGTTCCATGAGCACTCGTAGATATTTGGGTAAGTCTTCCACATAGGGTTATCAACTTTCCTCTAAATAATACTATTCCTCCCAATGAAGGAATCATAGCAGGCTTTCCTAAAATTTCCCAAGTTCTTTCTTTCATGATATTCACCTGTGTTTCCTCATCCAAAACGCAGTCTATGTCAAAGTCTCTTATTCTTGTTTCTATGCATTCTTTTTCTTTGAAGATCTTTGGTAAGTTGATATTCTGGTGGTCATTCAAGGTTTCTTTCATTTGCAATAATACAGTCTCTTATTCTTTCTGGGGTTCTGCCATGGTCTTAGTTGCTTGACCTTTCTCATGGTCTTCTTGTCTCATATTCATTCTTTCAATATTATCAATCATTCTAGGGCAATCTAAAACTTCATGATCCATATCTTTACAGCAAAGACAACTAGGTCTTCTACCAGGGAATTCCTTAGCAATATGTCTTGATCTTCTGCAACTGTAACAAAGATTCAATCCTCTCTTTATTTTAAATGATCCCCAACCCTTCATGTACTGTGCACTAGAATCATTGTAGCTAACTTGCAAAAAACTATTTCTAGGATCCTGCATCCATTTGTTAGTCCAAACATTCTTTCTATGCATAGGAATAACATATATTTCATTATTTCTGTCAGATCTACTCATATCAAACCATATTTCATCTATTTGTGCCCTACGTTTCAAGCTAGGACACAATTTATCAAACATATCTAGATCCATATTCTTGAAACAAAAATTTCCACTTATCTTACCTTTAACAAAGCACAGAGCTTATAGATCTTACCTATTTCCTTCATATTTGACTCTTCTTCTTAGCACATAGCTTCAAAATCCAAGTAGAGTATTGTGCACTAAGGAAACAGATCTATGCATGGAGCCTTCATAGTTTCAGGTCAGATCTTCACACATAGCTTCTTCTTCCTCAATTCCCAGTAATCACAGTTTCAAATCCCGACAACGGAACCATTTGTTGGCATAGGGGCGGACCTAGGGTTCAACGCTACAAAAGCACACCAATAAAACCCTAACTACCGACCCTTTTGGCAACACCTGTGAAGTAGGTGAAGTCTCACCCGAGGTAGAGGAAGGGGTGGTTTTAGGACTCCAGTGTTTGCAACCTTAGTTGGGATATAGATCTATGATTGTAACACCTTAACAGAGCACTTAGAAGTTATAGTTCATCAATATCTAGCCTTAGTTTACAGCGTAGTTAAACCCTAATAATAAATCAGTGCAACATTCACCTAGATCCAATATATTCAAGCACTAAGCATACTAACATAGATCAGATCTAGCATTCATTCACATTATTTAGCACTAAGCTACCATATTAGATTCATTCATCAGCTAACAGCACACTAAGCATTTAATCATATAAACAAGAGAGAAACCATAAATCACAAAGCATTCACAACACAGGATGTATGTGATTCAGCCCCACCCTGGGGCTACATTCACCAAGTCTTTGTATCTTTATTATCTTCGGTTAATCAGCTACATGCACGGAGCCTTGAGATCTTACTCCATAGAGGACAGGAGATCTGTGCACCTTGCTAGATCCTCCTTTCTCGAGTTACAACACAAAGCCTTACATAATATCTTATAATCACTTACACTTAGCTCTGCAAGCCTCACACAGTATCCACAAAGCAATTACAGTTACCACTTGAACTTAGAAATTAACACTTATCACTTAGCACACCGACAACTCACTAGTCACTACTAGTCACCATTCACTTCTTCTTACATCTCCTAGAATTCTATTTATACATTACAAAATAGGCCTAAGCATGGGTAAACCCATGGACCGACATCCCCATACCCATTACATAAGCCCCAAAACCCAAAAATCCCTAAAAATGGGCCGAGATCTTGTGATCTCAGCTTCATCTTGCACTCTGCCTTCGACAGCTTGTCGAAGTCCCAAAAATAGGTCAAACATGACCAAGGATACTCAAAACTTGGTCGAGGGACAATATATTGTTTCTTATTTCCTTCCTCATCCAAGCAAGTGATTGAATTTTTACGATAGTCCAAGATGTGATGGTGTTGGTCCAACCAGTTCATCCCAATTAGAGAGTCATAATAACCTAAAGGCAGAATGTTCAATTCATCCTTCGTGGTCAATCCATTCATGTCCACTAGACAAGACTTAACTAAATCAGTAACTTTCCTATTGGTTCTTGTAGTCAGCTTCACTAACCAATACTTTTCATGTTTTCTCCTTGACAATTGAAAACTTTCCACCACTCTAGGATCTATATAACTAAGGCTAGCCCCTGAATCAATTAAAATAGTGAAGGTATGGTTATTTATCATACCTTCCACTTCAATCATGTGTTATTGATATTCTTCTTTCTTGTTTTTCAGGGCTACATAGATCCTTGGAATTCTACTGCCCATTTCCTCCATTGTTTCATCTTGTTGAACATTATGGACAACTCTCACTTTCCCATTTTTATGGGGACAATCTTTGTACTTATGGTTCCTCTGACAACTCCAACACTGAATGGGTGTCTGTCTTGGCCTTTGTTCCCCTACATCAGCCATTCTCGTCTCTCTAAACAATGGTTTTCCTTTAGGACTATTTTTGAAAAAGGGTGGCTTAGTTCCCTTCTTCCTCTAATCCATTTGAAATTTCTTCTTGTCTTCCCAAGCCTTCTGGAATGTAGGCTTCTCTCTTTGCTTCTCATATAAGCATTTCTCTCTTCTTATCATTTATTCCATAGTCTTAGGGTCATCATACTGGATCTTGTCACTGATGGAAGGTGGAAGTCCACTCAAATACCTCTGAATATTGAAAGTCTCATCTTTGATGAACAAAACATACTTCAGCAATTCCAAAAATCTTTGTTCGTATTCATCAATGGTCATGCTACCCAGCTTGAGTTCAAAGAACTCTTTCATCTTTCTGTCGTAGTATATTTTAGTCAAGTATTTCTTCTCTAAATACCTCTTGAATTATTTCCAAGTGATATATTTCTCTCTAATGTGATGCACCTGCACAAGTTGATCCCACCACATGGATGCTTTTCCTTTCAATTGATACATTGCAATTCTTACTTCGACATGAGAGGAATAATTCTGCAGTTGGAAATATTTCCTCATGCCAAGAAACTATGTTTCGGCATCTTCCTCCTTCTTATTTTCTCCATCAAACATAGGATGCTTAATCTTGTTCATTTATCCCTTCAATTCATCCACTCCAAATCTCCTGTGCTTTCTGGTAGGAGATGTGCTTGAACTTCTGCTCGCCTCCTTATTGGAGTGTTTCAGGGAGTGACAATGATGCATGTTAACACTTCTTGATCTCCTTTTCTTCTCAGGGATCCTGTAACTCCCTGTTTTGCTTGAGTCACTCTCCTTATCCAATTTCTTTTCGATCCTTTCCAGGATCTTCATCAACTTTAAGTTGAATTCTCCCTGTTGTTCCTTAGATTTCATGAGCTTTCTATTATCTTCTCAGTGAATCTGGGCATATTTATGCAATCGTTCAATGATTTTCATCATATGCCCTTCCTTATCTAACTCTTCTCCATGTCCATTGGAGTTCAATCCTTCAACTCCCAGATGGACATCCATTCCTTTTGCTTCATCCTCAAAACTGGAAGCAGTTTGTGCCTCTTCCATTTCTTTTGTACTCAGTGGAAATTCTACTTGGTTCTGGCACTCCTTAAACTTCTACAAACACAATGTGCATACAACCGAAATTTTCAGTCCATTATTCCTTAACAAATCCCATAGAATTAATAAACAAATCTGATTCAATAAAACGTTCAATTTTCATCCTCTGTGATTCTCGTTCAATCAATAATCCTCGTAGATTTCTTCTTTCAGAGCTCTTCTCTACTAAGTTTTCAGGCACTAGCCCCTTTCTCTCAATCTCCCAACCCATGAGACCATGGTTCGTGACCAAGCGCTAGATCAATAAGCATGTACCCAGGCCTTCGACTTCGAAATATTTCACATCCGCACACCCTGAACCATTAATCTTTGAACACTCCCACGTCGCCTTAGGTGATGTTATTACGTTACATAACTTAACATTTTCCCAATTGCGGGGGCATGCAACGGTGTTTTGGAGTAACCTGCCTTTCATCTCATAATTCTCCTAACGTTGACACGTAACCCCTCAGTGAAACTGTGGTTTGTATTGTGGGACCGCCTTGGAGAAGTAACTTTCGTGCAACTTGGGTCCCCTCAATGCCTTTTGGCCATTGATATTTATGTATTGTGATCAAATCCATTGTGGGTCCTCCGACCTTTAACTACATTACATAACCTTGGGCCCCACTAACCTTGCTCACATAGGATACCACATGGCGAAATACTAGCGACTAATATGTGGCCCATTAAAATGGGTGACACTCATCACGTTCCAAATTTCATCTGAATATTCCAAGGGTTCTAAACCCACTGACACATGGCACACATCCCATGTGTCCATGTCACCTCCAGCTGACGTCATCATGACTCATCACTTCGACTCTTCAAGCTTCGTGAGTTTCAACTCCTCTACACTCACTTTTGCCAGGAGCACTTTTCCCCAGAGTTCAAAATCTATCGACCTGTGTCCTCCTTCATGATCAATGACTATGAGTGACTTCGACACTTCGGGCTTCAAGAGTTTCAAACTCACATCACTTGCCTCCTCTCGAAGTACTTCCACCCAAAGTACACGATCTCTTGACGCGTTTCCTTTGCAATGGATGGTTGCAATCTACTTCGGGACTTCGGGAGTTTGTCATGCTCCACACTTGAAATCCTCCAAAGTGATTTTCCTTAGTCTTCCTGGACACGGATCTAACGGCCAGGATCTTTCCTACGATCTACGGTGTAGATCTCCTTCAGAATTTTATGCCTTAGCACATTCCATTTCTCTCGATTGTCAAACTTCGAAAGGCTTCCAGGATAACATTTATGTACCTTCTTTGGATCTAATGGTCATAAAGGACTCTCCTTTTTCCCAAACAGATCCTATGGCTCCAACACCCCAAGTGTTGAGTGCTCTCTCTCAGTGGTCAAATACCACGTCGGTTGCAGTTTTATTCTACCGCTACTCCTCCTGAGCTTCGTAACATGGCCAAGTAACCCATTGGCACTCAGAAACATTCTAAGGTTCAAAATTGGTTCCATACGAAAACCATTTCCACTCGAAACCTTGGGTCCAAAGACCACTTATCTAGCCCATCCAGGCTCAACATTGAAACTATGACTCTGATACCATATTGTAATGTCCCCGGCCATCAACCCCACTATCAAGCAATGCTACTACATGGAACATTCTCATACTTATATATATAACATGCATATTAAATAAAATTAACAGATTTAATGAAATTTAACCAACAATACAGAGTAATCAGAGGATTACTACCAACATTCAGAAATAATGGAATTAACATTAAATATCATTGCAACAGAATACATAATAATATTACAAACATCACAGACATGCATTTTAGTTGAAATTAAAATACATAATGATACTTATCTTAGAAATTCTAGTAACTCCACCAACCATGTGCAGACCTTCCACGAACCTCCCAGCCTTAGACTGTGTTTCTCATCACACTCAGCAGTGGGTCACCCCCAAGCTAGGACTAAGCTCCACCCAAGGCAAGGGAATCCTACACTAGGCTGAGATTATAGGAATACTGCACAAAGCAACCAGAAGGATTCTCTCCATGAGCCTTCTTACACCCATTACTCACGGACTCTCATTCCCCACATGCATGTTCCACCCATGAAAATACACATTCACAAGCATAGTCCATCGGTGGTTCACCTCCCTCTCTGGGTCTCAAAAACAGGTTGGATTAGGAATTCTCAGAGCTTTGTAGCTTGTGTTGGACTCTCTCTAGGAGAAAACCACTTCCCAACAGACTCTCTCACCTAGAGAGAGCCGCTTATAGGCCTGAAAACTTGCCTCTTCTTCCATGGGCCTGAAAACTCACTTCTTCAACACAATCCTCGACTCAACTCCATCCAGGTAAGGAAAATAGCCACGATTCATCACTCATTCACACAGGGATGATGACCACAACAGAAATTAGACATAGGCCCGAAAATGGCAACAGTACACTAAGACACAACACAGTTGAGGTAACACCAGTTTCAAGATGCATGACAAATCCATGCAAAGTTCATTCATAGGGGTCTCATGGTTAGACGGAGGATCGAGAAAATTGGCAGAACGAAATCAGACTCAAACGGTTCCGAGAGCCGACGAAAAAATGGAGGACGAACCCCCAACTCAACTGATTCTTCAGCTTTTAACTGCATGTGCCTAGGTCGACACTTGTCTTCCTGGAGCTCCATGTGTTCCCTTTTTCACACATTGGAGCTGCATGTGTTTCATATCCCGCGACTCAGGATAAAAATGTGTTTTTCACACAGCTTTGGAATAATAATAAAATAGTATTCTCAAGGAATTAAGCCCCTTAGATTAGCCCCTCTTTCCAACCTTTCAGCCCCTTTTCCCTTACCCACCCTGTGGAACCTTAGTCCCCCATCACTCTTTCTTCGTGTTCGGTCTGCACGCAGTGATGTTTAATCTTTATTAATATTCTTCATAATTACATATACAAAACCAGGCTCCTGGCCTTTAACACTTAGCCTCTCTGGCCTAATAAACACATAATCCCACCAGCTTATCAATACTTGGCTCACCAGCCTACAAAACATGATTTACAATTCATAAACATGATTACAACGAGGCTCATCCTTGGGGATATTACAGCTACAACCCCCTATGTTCTACGGCTACAACTGGAAGGTGTCTACAACCACCTGTTTGTGCCCCATCCAACCACCCTGAAGTAGAAGTAGAATGATGGAACCACTATCACACTATCACTGTGAGATATATTGTTGTAAACCTGTACCAATAAACATGAACCATGCATCAACCTTTACCATAAGCAAGTGCATCAACCATGCACCAACCTATACCAAACAACCTGTAATCAACCTATACCATAAGCAAGTGCATCCAACCATGTACCAAGTATGTACCAATCATGTGTCAACTACTCATCAACTATGACTCATCAATATGTACCAACATCNAAGTGCATCCAACCATGTACCAAGTATGTACCAATCATGTGTCAACTACTCATCAACTATGACTCATCAATATGTACCAACATCATCAACTATACACCTCATGTATGTGCCAACTCATCAACTACTTACCTCAACCATGTACCCAACATGTACCTTAACCAAAATCCCTCATCAATTTCATCATCCAAATATGATTTGTAACTCTGTATGAGACCTAGTGTATATGATCACATACCTACAAACCTTCCTTAACTTTCACAACAAGAGACTAGCATTTTCACCAAACTTTTCTTTAGTCTCTCATGACTAGTTTTGGATTAGTTAACAACCCTAACTTGAAATAATCATAACTATGTACCTGTAATGAATAAATATCTAAAAATAGTACACAATGTTCTTCAGTGTGTTTTATGCAATTCCTCCAGGTGACACTACTTGGAACCTCTTAGAAAAGGAGTTATAGCAAAAATGGCATACCTTGTTGAATTATGGCTTATTCTATAGAGCGACCTTGTAGAACGTACCCCGCATGGAATATTTATTGAATTGATTTGAAATTGTTAAATAGAATACTACAGACTGTACTCTAACCAACACATTTTCTGTTAATGAATTTGGATTTGTTATGAAGAGGTTATGACGTTTTTACCTGAAACACTTGTATTAGACTAGTTTCAAGACTAGCCACAAACCCTATTTTCCACGGAGTGTAACTCCAAAACTACAATGACCCACAAGCTGAAATGTTTACCACAGATACTTGGATATGTTTCCTCAATGTCCTATAAATTTCACGGTCTGAATCATTCTAGAAAAAATGTTATTTCGAAAATGGTGAAATGACCTATAAATAACATTTAGAAAGCATCATCAAAAGAAGTTATCCTCCCTTGAATTTTGGCCTTCTTTTCTTCACCTTCCCTCAAAAATTTGGCTTAGATATCCTTTGGTTACCTCAGTCACCTATAGATATTCAATATGCTCAAGTGTGATATAAAATGAGAGAGCCTTGCCTCTTATTTATACTCTCCAAATAGCTTCCTTAGAAGCATCTTCTAGGTCACTTTGCCCACTTTCTTTATTTTAGGGTTAACCCACTTCTAATTTCTCCATTAAATTTATTATTTGAATAATTTATTTTGTATTCACTTTGAATTATAGTACCCTCATCACTTCACTTTATTATTTACCTTCTAAAATCCCTTAAACCACTTTGACTACTTTGACCTTTTAGGGCTTCTAGATGACATATGAGGGTCCTCCAACTTCGTAAGGCCATAACTCTCAAATCGTGAGGAGTTATGTGACATTCCACATACCACCAGAAATGGCATGACATGTACTATCCATATAGAATAGTCTTACCTAAAAATATATCAAAACGCATACCATTATCCATCATACAAACTTGGGTCCATTACCCAAACCTGGGTTCTCCAACTTCTCATGGCCATAACTCTTTAACCGTGAGGAGTTATGTGACGTTCCAAATACCACTAGAAATGGAATGACATGTACTATCCATATATAATAGTATTACCTTCAAATATATTAAAACTCATACCATTATACATGAAACATCCTTGGGTCCATTACCCAAACATTTGTGCTACCGGACTTTCTTCAAGGGTTGACATCGATGAAAACCAACCTTAATCAACAATATCCCCCTTTGGAATTGATGGAAACACTCTGATGAAATACTGAAATCATGTCATGCAATACTGAATTCATATCACTCATGCTCCCCCTGGAACCATTCCTCTGTCCTCTGCATCTCTATGACCATTGCTCCCCCTAGAGTCATGCCTCTGTCCTCTGCATCTGATAAATCTGTCCCCCTTTGTCATCAATGGCAAAGGTATATGTTGGCCCTTGACCATGTTTTGGAGATCCTTGGTCATGTTCGACCATTTTTGGGACTTCGACAGGCTGATCCAAGATAGAGCGCAAGGCGAAGAGGAGATCATGAGATCTTGACCTCTTTTTAGGGAATTTGTGGGTTTAGTGTTTATGTAACGGGTATGGGATGTCATCCCATGGGTTTACCCATGTTTAGTCCCCATTTTCAATGTATAAATAGATATCTAGGTGATGTAAGAAAGTAGTAGTAGCGAATTATTGTGGCTTAGTGCGGAGCTAGAGGCTTTGTGCATACTATGTGTTAAGACTTGCAGAGCTAAGTGAAAGTGATTGTAAGAAGCTAGTGTGCAGACTATGTAAGAAGGATTTGTGTTGTGACCTAACTGGGGGAAGGAGGATCTAGTGAGGTGTGCGCATATATCCTATCCTATGAGGAGTGGGTATTGTGGCTCTATATTGAATGAAGATAATAAAGAGAAGAAGAGTTGGTGGACGTAGCCCCACGTTGGGGGTGAACCATGTATATCCTATGTTGTGATTCCTTTGTGTGATTGATGTGATTTATGTTTAGTGTTGAATCTTTATATATGTTAGATGCATATGATATAGTATCTTAGTGCTTAGTGATGCAAATGAATGCTACATCTTATCTATTTCTATATGCTAAGTGCTTGGATGTGTTATATATTGTTGAATACTGTGTTGTTCTGTAATTATGGTTTTCTCTTGTGAAGTGGATAAGATTTAAATATTAATGAATGTTAACTGCTAAGTGCTATGTTAAGTACTATGATCACAAATCTGTGTCCCAACTAGGTTGTAGACACTTGAGTCATGCAACCACCCCTGCGTCTACCTCGGGTGAGACTTCATCTTCTTCCTAGGTGTTGTCGAAAGGGTCGATAGTTAGGGTTTAGTTGGTGCATTGTTGAAGCATTGAACCCTGGGTCTGCCCCTGTGTTAACATAGAATTACAAGCAGTGCCAAGCAATCTGCAGGAAGTGCGAGACCAAAGGGAAGAAACTTCCTGGAGCACAGTCTAGAGAATCAAGGCATTGACCTAAGAATTCAAACATATTAGCAGTCAAAGTAAAAAAACTTACAAGCGCCTTGTAGAGGACCCTGAACTAAGGACACTGGAGTCATAGCTCTAGGAGGAAAACCAGCAGGTAGCAACAATGCATGATCCGGATTATTTTCGGCACGATATGAGAGCGGAGATATAATAAAGAAATGCACAGAGATATTGCAGATATTCAATAATATAACAGAAATGTATCAGAGATGCAACCAT
>SNQJ01S0021434.1:46762-70697 GCA_010110895.2 Picea sitchensis | reverse complement strand
GTAAAAATACAGAGTGAAAGACTCGCTAGAATGGTGGCAGCTTATCTCTAAGAAGAGATGTGATGGCTACTCGCATTCGCAAGAAGATGATTACAATGAGGCTCGAAAGGCCCTTTTACAATAGATGGGAATGCCAAAAGTCCTAGACATCCAAAAACCTAACCCTAGGAGATGAAACGCCAAAAGTCATGTGGGCCCCGTTTCGGTAAGTGAGTACATCAACTTCCGAGGGTCGTAACTTTTGCATACGATCTCCGTTTTAGGCGTGTGATAGCTCGTTGGAAAGGTATTGTCGAGGAGATTCATTTTGGGGGCTAAATTATGCCTTTAGATATCATTGAGAACCTCTATCTTTAAAAACATTCATTTGGACCCTCAAAATGGCCCCAGAAGTTAAAACCTGCTAAAAATAGTAAATTTCCAAAATGGCCAGAAAACTGTTTTGAGCCATTTGGAAAAGGTGGGTGGCCACCAATATCCACCTGGATCAATGAAAGCATAGTTGAATCCATTTTTTTTGGTTGAGAGGATGAAAAATTCCCAAGAATAGTGCATGGTTCAGCAGTAGGTCCATGCCATCTAGAGTAAAGTCATGGAAGTGACTCAGAAGCTCCAGCCAGTGCAGGATGAATCTTGCACACTTTTTGAGGAGATTGAAGGAGGAGGTGCAGAACTAGAACAATTGGTCACCACAGTAGAAAAGTGCTTGCAAGGACCTATGACGAAGAAGTTTCTTCAGGAGTTCGCAGAGAAGGAAGCTCTAGTGAAGCAACAAGTCGAGGCAGCTTGAGCCAAGATCAAGGCCTTCAAGGCTAAGTTACCCAGATATGAGTGACTTGAGATGAGTCATGGGTGATGTTTGGGGGCCTATTGGCCCTTGACAAAGTTTTGGATATCCTTGGTCATTTTCGACCATTTTTGGGACTTCGACGGGCTGATCAAAGTCGGAGTGCAAGGCGAAGCAAAGATCGTGGAATCTTGGCCCCTTTTTATGGAATTTTTGGGTTTAGGGTTTATGTAACGGGTATGGGATGTCGGCCCATGGGTTTACCCATGTTTAGGCCCCATTTGAAATGTATAAATAGATATCTAGGTGATGTAAGAAAGTAGTAGTAGTGAATGCTTGTGGCTTAGTGCGGAGCTAGAGGCTTTGTGCATACTATGTGTTAAGACCTGCATATCTAAGTGCAAGTGATTGTAAGAATCTGGTGTGCAGACTGTGTAAGAAGGCTTTGTGTTGTGACCTAACTCGAGGAAGGAGGATCTGGTGAGGTGCACGCAGATCTCCTATCCTATGCGGAGTGGGTCTTATGGCTCTGTGCATTGAACGAAGATAATAAAGAGAAGAATATTTGGTGGACATAGCCCCACGTTGGGGGTGAACCACGTATATCCTGTGTTGTGATTCCTTTGTGTGATTGATGTGATTTATTCTTAGTGTTGAATATTTATATATGTTAGAGGCATTTGATGTAGTATCTTAGTGCTTAGTGATGTGAATGAATTCTAGATCTGACCTATTTCTATATGCTAAGTGCTTGGATGTGTTAGATCTTGTTGAATACTGCATTGTTCTGTAATTAGGGTTTTCTCCTGTGAAGTGGATAAGAGTTAAATATTAATGAATGTTAACTACTAAGTTCTTTGTTAATTATTGTGATAACAGATCTATGTCCCAGCTAGATTGTAGACACTTGAGTCCTGCAACCACCCCTGCCTCTACCTCGAGTGAGACTTCATCTGCTTCATAGGTGTCGCTGAAAGGGTCAGTAGTTAGAGTTTTGTTGGTTCATTGTTGAAGCATTGAACCCTGGGTTTGCCCCTGTGCCAATAATATATTTCCATTCAGGGATGCTCCCCCTAACTAAAATGTATGATCTCCCAACCTGAACTATCATGTTTATGGTTCTTCCTTGTGTACATCTAAGACATATAAGATAAGCATTCAAAATCATTCATTTTGAAGTAGAAATAACTCTGAGTCTCTGGCGAAGATACTCAAAGGATTCCCATGGAAGCAATTTTTTAAAGATGTCTTCCACTTGTTCTTTTGTGCCCACATACTCAACTCTAATGTTATTTTCTGCAACCTATTCCCGTAGAAGTGATACTTGATTGGAATGTGCTTCATCTTGGAGTGCATCATCGAGTTCTTTGAGATACTGATGGTGCTTGTATTATCACAATATATTGGAAGGGGCTCATCATACTCAACCTATATATCTTTCATAGTTTGTTTCATCCATAGAACCTGTGTACAACATGTTGTTGCTGAAATATACTCTGTCTCGGCTATATATAGAGATACAGATGATTGTTTCTTGCTTAGCCATGATACTAAACACTCACCCAAGTAAAATGTTGATCCACTGGTACTTCGTTGGTCATCAATACAAACTTCCCATTCTGCATCTGTCTAGGAAATAAGTGATAGATCCTTTCCTTTTGGAAACCATAATCCAAACTCTTATGTTCCTTTGAGATATCTAAAAATCCTCTTCACTGCTAATACATGGGATTCCTTTGGTGCTGCTTGAAATCATGCCAATTGTCCAAATTCCTGCATTACATATGGTATGTATGTTGTCACATATAGTAGGATACCAATCATTGACTTGTATTTACTTTGATCTGTAGAATTTGAATCATCATATTTTCTTAACTTGCAATTGGTTTGCATGGGAGTGATAACTGGTTTGCAATATTCCATTCCGAACCTCTTTAGCATTTTTCTAATATACTTGGTTTGAGAAATAAAAATTCCTTGGTTTCTTTGACATATCTGAAGTCCCAGAAAGAAGGATAGTTCTCCAAGTAATGACATTTCAAATTCATTATGCATATCCTTTGCAAATTTATGGCTTAATCTGCCATCATCACTATCAAAAATAATATCATCAACATAAAATTCAATTAATAAAATACTATCTTAACTTACCTTGATGTAGAGGTTTTTGTCTACATTTCCTTTTCTGAACCATGCATGTTGTAGATATTTATCCAGTCTAGAGTACCATGCTCTAGGAGCCTGTTTTAGACCATACAAGGCCTTCTTTAATTTACACACATAATCTGCGTTCTCTGACAACTAAAATCCTTCTCGTTGTTCAATGTAGACATCTTCTTCAAGTTCCCCATTCAGAAAAGTTGATTTTACATCCATCTTATACACTTTAATTTTTTTGGAGCATGCATAAGCTAAAATCAATCGGATTGCTTCCATTCTAGAAACTGGGGAAAATGTTTCTTCAAAATCGATTCCTTCAACTTATCCATATCCTTTACATACCAATCTATCTTTGTTCCTTGTAACTTGTCCATATTCATTTAATTTATTCTTGTATACCTACTTTGTGCCTATCACATTCTTATCCTTTGGTCTTGGAACCAATTCCCAAGTGTCATTTTTCTTTGTTTGATCCAATTCTTCATCCATGGGTTTGTTCCAAAATGCATCCTTGCTGGCCTCTTCAAAATAGGTTGGTTCAATCGTAGATGTGAGTGCTACGTGCATTTGTTCTAGTGAATAGATTCTTCTTCTAGTCTCAACTCCTACGTCTTTGTTTCTGATAATATGATCTAAAGGATGATTCTTCTATACTCGTCTGCTAGGTGTTTTTGGAGTTACTTGTTGAACTTGTTCGTCTATTTTTGTCGGATCCTCTTCGTCTTCCACTTCTTTTTCATCTTGTTTTTCTTCTTCGTAAAGTTGTTCCATTGATTCATTTTCTTCTTCCTTTAATTATTGTCTACTTGTTTCATCAATTGTTACGTTGATGCTTTCCACCACTTTGTTCAATATCAAGTTGTAACACTTGTATGATTTTCTTGTACTTGAGCAACCAACAAGTAATCATTTTTCCACATGAGAGTCAAACTTTCCCATTCTTCCATCTTCTCTTTTGGTGTAGCATTTTCTTCCAAAAACTCCAAAGTGCTTTACATTTGTTGGTCTTACTTTCCATAGCTCGTAAGTATTTTTGTCAATGTTGTTTCTGAGCATTACTTTGTTTTGAATGTGAACTGTTGTATGCATTGCCCGTGTCCAAAAAATATCTGTCAATTTGGAATCCATTAGCATTGTTCGATCCATTTCATGTAATATCTTATTCTTTCTTTCAACAACTCCATTATGTTGAGGTGTCCTAGCAATGGAGAATTGACTTTTTAGTCCATGACTACTGGAGTAGTCCATAAATTCCTTTGAAGTGAACTCTCCTCCATTATCAGATCTCAAGCATTTGATTTTTGAATCCATTTCATTTTCAACCATTTCCTTGTAGATCTTGAAGTTTTCAAAAGCTTCTGACTTAGTCTTGAGAAAGCAAACTGCAGTCATTCTTGTATAATCATCAACTAATAACATAAAGTATTTCTCACCTTTTAATCCCTTTGTTGTAGTTGGTCCAACTAGATCAATATGCACAATTTACAGTGGTCTTGTCGTTGAATATTCCTTTGATTTGAACCTGGTCTTTGTTTGCTTTCCTTGTTGACAATTCTTGCATAAAGTGTTGGTTGGTTTCATGATCTGGGGCATTTCTCTGACTTCTTATCTTTTGTTGACTTTGACAAGGTTATCAAAATGTATGTGGCCCATTCTTTTGTGTCGTAGACAACTTTCATCTTCCTTTCCTAGACAACACTTTTCATTTCCAATATCACTTAACACATATATGTTGCTTGAAGTTCTCACAGCTATAGCAATCAATTTTCATGGAAATTATTTTCTTATCTCGCACTTTTGTGAATCAAAAGTAAATTTATAACCTTGGTCATGCATTTGACTCACACTTAGAATATAATGTTTCATATCTTCAACTAGTAGAACATTTTCTACCTTTGTATTCTTGTTCCCAATTATGATTATGTCTTTTCCAATGATTTTGGTTGAATCATCATTTCCGAAGGAGCCTGATCCATCTATTTCCTTTCGTAATGTAAGAAAATTGTCCTTATCACCTATCATGTGTTTTGAACACCCACTATCAACATACCAACCACGTTTCTTCTGCTTAGCTTGTAGAGCGAGTGTGGATTATTCATTGCTATATTGATCTTGCTTTCTTATCCATGTCCTTTTATGAGGTTCCTATCTATGATTGTTGTTTTTTTTTTGCGGTTCTCTAGGAGGGACTATCATTCTACAATGTTTATCCATGTGTCCAAAATTGTTACATTTCTAACATTCCACTTCAGTGCTCAAATATTCAAACCTGATGTAACTTCTTCTCTATGTTTCACTAGGCCTTCTTGGATAACCCCTTTGTGTATGACTTTCAAAGTTGTTTTTGTTCATGTTGTTAGCTCTGCAATTCATAGCTTTATGTCCAAAATTATTAGATGCATAACATAAACCAAAAATGATAGTTTGATACCTAGGAGTTGAAGATATATGAAAGGAGGTACTCTTATGAATTAATTTTCTTCCTGAGGCTTATCTGTCAATTGTTGATTCTAAAATCTAAATCTTCTCGGTGGAGGAGTGTTCTTGTAATCTTCCTTGTAGATCTTCATATCCCCATTTATTGTTTCTGCAAATCTTTTTGGATATGTTTCTTGCTCTATTGTTTTGGAGCTTGATAATTTTTCTGTTTGATTATATCCAAGTCCAAACTTGTCATGATGATATTTTTGACTGTTGATAATGTCATCCAAAAATTTTGAGTTGCTCTGCATATTTTTATTTTGAATATCATTTCTTAATGTGACAATCTCTTCTTCTAAATTTCCAATGATCTTGTCTTTTTCTTCTAGTTTTTCTTTGAGTGCTTCTTCAATTCTTTTATCTTCTTCTATTTGAACCTTCAAATTTGTGATCATTTGTTCTAGTTCTTGAGTGTCTTCTTTCTTGTCTAGTTTTGCTGGTACTTTCTTATTTTTCTTCTTTTCTCTTCTGATAACTTCTATGGAACACACTAATTCCTCTCGGTAGTCAACTCATGTCTCTTCAATTTCTTCTTCGACTTCTTCATATTCTTCTTCGAATTCTTCATATTCTTCTTTGTCTTCTTCATATTCTTCTTTGGAGTCTTCTTTATCAGAGTCTTATAATTCCATGAATAGAACTCTTTATGTCTCACTGTCACTTACTTCATCATCATCTGATGATGAGATGTCTTCTTTGGTGCATAAGCTTGTGGTTTTTTTTCCTTTATATGTTTGTTTGTCTTTTGAGTAACCTTCATCATTTCTATTTTTCTTATAAGGACATTTGTTAGAAAAATGACCAATACCATCACAATCAAAACAAATTAAAGGAATATTACCTATATACCTACCGTTGGTTCCCTTGTTCAGTCTTTTGACAAAGTTGGCCACTTCTACATCATCTTCCAAGACATCATTGTTGCTACTATGTTATTCTTTTTGCCTTCCATTTTGCTTTAACTTTTTGGATGCTTTGAAGGCTACTTCTTTTATATCTGGATTTTCCTGTTCAGTTCTCATTTCATATGTTGTGAATATTGCATGCAATTCATCCATGCTTATTGAGTTTAGATCTGATCTTTCTTCTAGTGTTGATATCTTAGGGTCAAATCTCATAGGAAGAGATCTTAAAAAATTTGAACAATTACAGATTCTTTGATTTCTTCTCCCAATCCTATTATTTCATTTACTATTTCATCAACTCATAAAAAGTAAGCTACAATATTCTCATATTCCTTCATCTTAAGTTGTTCNCATATTCCTTCATCTTAAGTTGTTCGAACTGACCTCTGTAAGTTTGAAGCTTTGCTGCTTTGACTTTTGAATCTCCTTCATAAATATTTTGAAGTTTGTCCCAAATCTTTTTAGTGGATTTACAATGTGCAACTTTGGTGAATATCATTTCACTAAGACCATTCAAAAGTTCATTTTTTTCTTTAGATTTATTCTGACCGAGTTTCACTTCTTTGTCATTTGTCGGCAGAACTGCTGGTGTTGTGTATCCATCTACAATTGATTTCCAAATTTCAAATCCATGTGCATGTATATATGTTTTCATCCTTATGCTCCAAAATGCATACTTTTGTCCATTGAACTGTGGTATTCCATTTTTATACAAGTTGTTTTTCTCCATGATCTACCTTTCAGTGGTTAAACTGATTTCTGAAGGAACCTGCTCGGATACCAATTGTTGGATTACTGAGAGGGGGGGTGAATCAGTAATAGAGAAATTTAATCATTTTTAACCATATAATCCAAGTGTTATATCAATGTAGCATTATCATCTAATAACTGAAGAGTAAATAAGCAATGAAAAAATGAACAATCATACACATACACAGTACACTAGTGTTTTACGTGGAAATACAAAGCGGGAGAAAACCACAGAATGTTTTTTCTTATATGTCTTGAAGAATTACATTCATTGGAAGCACCAAATTACTTTTTTTTACAACTACAACTAGAAGGAGCCTCCAACCCCCTTGTGTCTTAGGCTACAACCTAAGGGAAGCTCCAACTCCCATATTATTTGGCTACAACCAGAAGGAGGCTACAACCCCCTATGTTCTCCGACTACAATCGGAAGGTGGCTACAACCACTTGTCCTTTCCCCGTCCAACTACCCTGAAGTAGAAGTAGAATGATGGAACCATTGTCACACTATCACTGTGAGACATATCGTTATAAAAATGTACCAATAAACCTAAACCATGCATCAACCTGTACCTCAACCTGTAATCAACAGGTACCATAAACAAGTGCATCAACCATCCACCAACATGTACCAAACAACGTGTAATCAACCTGTACCATAAACAAGTGCATTCAACCATGTACCAAGTATGTACCAATCATGTGTCAACTACTCATCAACTAGGACACATCAATATGTACTAACATCATCAACTATGCACCTCATGTATGTGCCAACTCATCAACTACTTGTCTCAACCATCTACCCAACATGTACCTTAACCAAAACCCCTCATCAATTTCATCATCCAAATATGATTTGTAACTCTATAATAGACCCAGTGTATATGATCACATACCTGCAAACCTTCCTTAACTTTCACAACAAGAGACTAGCATTTTCATCAAACTTTTCTTTAGTCTCACATGACTAGTTTTGGATTAGTCAACAACCCTAACTTGAAATAATAATAATTATGTACCTGTAATGAATAAAGATATGAAAATAGTACACAATGTTCTTCAGTTTATTTTATGCAATTCCTCTAGGTTTCACTACTTGGAACCTCTCAGAAAATGATTTATAGCAAAAATGGCATACCTTGTTGAATTCTGGCTTATTCTAGAGAGAGACCTTGTAGAGTGTGCCCCACACAAAATATTTATTGAATCAATATGAAAATGTTACAAAGAATAATAAATACTATAATGTAACCAAAACATTTGGTATTACTGAATTTGGATCTGTTATGAAGAAGTTATGACGTTTTTACCCGAAAAACTTGTTTTAGACTAGTTTCGGGACTAGCCACAAACCCTATTTGCCATGGAGTGTAACTCCAAAACTACAACGATCCACATGCTGAAATTTTTACCACAGATACTTAGATATGTTTCCTTAATTTCCTATCAATTTCATGGTCTGAATCATTCTAGACACAAATATATTTCTAAAATTGTGAGATGACCTGTAAATAACATATCTTAGAAAACATCATCAAAATAATTTATCCTCCCTTGAATTCCGGCCTTATTTTCTTCACCTTCTATCTGAAATTTGGCTTAGATATCCTTTGGTTACCTCATTCACCTATATATATTCAATATTCTCAAGTGTGATATATAATGAGAGAGCCTTGCCTCTTATTTATACTCTCCAAGTAGCTTCCTTAGAAGCATCTTCTAGGTCACTTTGCCCATTTTCCTTATTTTAGGGTTAACCCACTTCTAATTTATCCATTAAATTTATTATTTAAATAATTTTTTTTTTATTCTCTTTGAATTATAGTACATTCATAACTTCACTTTATTATTTACCTTCTAAAATCTCTTAAACCACTTTGACTACTTTGACCTTTTGGGGCTTCTAGATGACATATGAGGGTCCTCCAACTTCATAAGGCCATAACTCTCAAACCGTGAGGAGTTATGTGACGTTCCACATACCACCAAAAATGGCATGAAATTTAATATCCATATAGAATAGTCTTACCTACAAATATATCAAAACACATACCATTATCCATCGAACAAACTTGGGTCCATTACCCAAACTTGGGTTCTCCAACTTCTCATGGCCATAACTCTCTAACCGTGAGGAGTTATGTAACGTTCCACATACCCCTAGAAATGGAATGACATGTACTATCCATATAGAATAGTATTACCTTCAAATATATTAAAACTCATCCCATTATTAATGAAACAACCTTGGGTCCATTACCCAAACCTTTATGCTACCAGAATTCGCTACCGGACTTTCTTCAAGGGTTGACATCAATGACAACCAACCTTAATCAATAGTATCAAAATATTATGAAATACCTAAGGAAACAGAGAGACATGGGAATTTTCCCACAACTGAATGATTTGTTTACTTGGAATATATCTCTCGATGCACCAGGTGACCAACTCCTTACAGTCAAAGACTTCTGGGACACAACTTGCGCGCACAATTCCAGACGTCCAGATTACTTCCTTCTGAGAAAAAGGGGATCAGTAGTAGGAATATGCTCTGGACCAATGATAACTCTAGTCCTCACGCCCGAAAATATTCAATGTATCTCCACAGAGTTGTTGTCAATTTTATGCCATAATTTGATGAGAACGTTCCTTTTCTCCAGATAATGTTTAAAATGAACACTTGAGAGGGATAATATAATCCTCTGTATATCCTGGTTTAATGTGTTTTAATAGGAAATATCCTTGATCCCTTCGCTTATTAATGACAATCTTTACGAACCTGCATGATGAGTTGGTGGCATTCAAACCATAGTAAATGTGCATTAGGAAGAGCACGAGGGTGGCGGGGATGAACGAGAGAAAAATAGGATTTGATACTTTTGTAAACTCAGGAACATGGGAACCCGTGATCCCATGATATGAATAAGGTTCAAAATAGGCTAAGTATATAAAATCGCAGTGGTCAGTCGGACTCATCGTAGGAGGAATGAGAATTATAAGTTTAGGGAGTCTGAGGGTCAAAATGTAGATCACAGAAATTTTGGATGCAAAATGTATATCATGGAACATGGGGTATGAGAGTTTGACCCTGCCAACCCAGGACCCCGCGATTCTAAAATCGACTAAGTATGGAACAACACATTGGTCGGTTAGACTCGTGATGTGAGGTTATGGATGGAGGTGAGGATTCTTAAGTCTACCAACCCGAGAACCTGTCGTTCTGAAAAAAACAACTAAGTATAGAACTAGAAGGGGAAAGTAGAAGGGACAAAAGAAAACGAAAAAAAAAAAGCGAGTAAGTATAGAAGAGGGAAAAGAAAGGGAGAAAAGAATTTGGGAAAATAGAAAAAGGGAGGGAAATTTTGGAAGTGGGAAATGACCTCAACAACAGGCTCCAACTGTGGGATGATAACCCCCTCTGAGTTGTCAAGAATCTAGAATCTCTCGTGATCAGGTGCTTCTGCCCATTGGGCTATGGAGTCAAATTAAGAATATACAAACTGAACAAAAATAAAATTTTGTATAATGAGAATGAAAAAGTCTTAGGAGAAGAAGCCTTTCAAATGTTACCCATTGACAGAAAGCATTAACCTTATTCCTTTCATATCTTGGAGCATATATGATTTAAATCCTAATATCTTTTCAATGACATAGGGTCCGATCCAGAGTGCTTTGAACTTTATATGCATGGACGGCTTCTCCTTGGCCTTGTTCCATAGTAGCACCAGCTCTCCCTTCTGAAAATTATTCATAGTTGTGCTTTGATCAAAATACCTCTTGACGCATTGTTGCCTCTGAGAAGTTTGATTCAGGGACTTTCTTCATTCCTCTTCCAACTTTAGCAACTGGTTAATTATCTTCTCAATGGGTGGATTGTCTTATGTATCCTCGGTATTAACCATAGATATCAATACATTTAGCTCGAGGTTAATCATCATTTTCTCCTCTTTCCCATAAACCAATAGATATGGATACATCCTTGTGTTATCCTTCGGGGTTGTTCTTCTTGCCCATCATGCTTCCGATAGATTTAGATGCCAATTCCTCTGGTTGATATCAACGGTTTTCTTCAGTATCTGCACAAGTGTCTTTTTTGTGGATTTAGTAAGGCCATTACCTTGTGGGCAATAGTTCGATGATTGACCCATGATAATTCCATATTGTTTGCAAAACGAACCATTTCCTGTGATAAATTTATCAGGGACACCAAATCTTGACATAATGTTGTCCTTGAGGAATTTAATCAATTCTTCAGCATCAACCTTCTTTAGCACCACTGCTTCCGTCCATTTCGTGAAATAGTCGGTAGTTTTCAAAATGTACATATGCCCCTTGCTAGATATTGGATTAATCAACCCAACAACATCAAGTCTCCATTGGGAAAATGGTTGTTCTACCACAATTGGTTGCAAGGGAGTCACAGATTTCTTCATCTTTCCTGAAAACTGTTGGCATGACAAACACTTCCTTATTGTGGAATATGAATCTTTGAATATTGATGGCCAATAAGATTGATTATTTTGTGGGAGGTTGTAGTGGGTGCAAAGATTCCACCACATATTCCCTCATGGAATTCTTTGATCAATCCTTGGGCTTGATTGGCATCGACCCATCTCAGCAGTATACCATCAAATTTCCTTTTGAACAGTATGTCATCAATCTGCATGTATTGTTTCGCCTTCATATTGAGTGTCCTTCGCTCCTTGGGATTCATTGTGACAGGAAATTGCCCGGACCTTAAGTAGAATATGATATCTTTGTACCATTCTGAATCAGCTAATGGTTCTTTGACTGAGATTGAAATCATCCCATCGACTAAGTCCCCATCCGTAATGATATTTCATAAACCTTGTCCTTTGATCTCCTTAAAAGGTTTAATCTTGATATCATATTCTTGAATTTTCGCTAACCAGTTAGCCCATTTTCCTTCTCTCAGCTATCGATTTAGAAGCATATTCATTGGTGATGAGGTAACATAAGCTATAATATGGGAGTTTAATATATACGTCTAGAATTGTGCTACTTATTTTACAAGAGCCAAGGATTTATTTTTGAGTTTTGAATACCTCAACTCATAGTCGTGTAGGGTTTTGCTCATAAAAATTATCGGGAGTTCTTCTTTGTTGCTATTGTTTTGAGTGAGAATGGATGCAACAATTGCCTTTGTAGCAAGTGAATATATAATAAAGTCTCTTTGGAAGTATAGACTAATGAGGACAGGAGTGGTGGTGATTTCCCCTTTGATATTGTTGAATGTTTCCTGAGTATTTGTTGTCCACTCGAATCTCTGCTCCTTTTTAAGCAACATATTGATCATCTTTACGATGCTTGCGTAATCAGGAATGAATCTTCACATAAAATTTAGTTTCCCAAAGAATGAATCAACTCCCTTATTGGTTGTTCAGGGATTGAGCTCATTCATTTCTTTAAATCTTTCTGGATCTATGTAAATCCCTTCCTTCCATACAATATGGCCCAACAACTTGCCTTGAGTCACAGCAAACAAACATTTCTTTGGATTCAGAGAAATGGTGTATAATGAACATATTTCAAAAACCTTTCTTAAATTATGGATGTGATCATCCCTTTTGTTTGAATGCACCATCAAGTCATCTTGATAGTTTGACATAAACTTTCTTATCAACCTGTTGAATGCATGATCCATGGCCCTTTGGAATGTGGCTCTAGCATTCTTCAAACCGAAGGGCATTCTAGCATATGCATATGTCTCCCATGGTGTGATAAACGATTTCTTTTCTCTATCTTCCTCAGCTAATAAAACCTGATTATATCCAGAGAAACCATCCAACATGGACATGCAGGCTGATCTAGTAACTTTTTGTAGAAGAAACTCCATGTTAGGCAACAGAAAATTATCTTTTATGCTTGCTTTGTTAAGATCTTTGAAGTCAACACACATACAGATTTCCCCGGTCTTTTTCCTTACAATCACTGGATTTGAAAACCAATTTGAATGTCTGATGGGATAAATTATCCCTTCCTTCTTCAACTTCTCCAATTCAATTTTTACCAGAGGCTTCAACTTGGGATTCATCATCCTTATTTTTTGTTTCACTGGTTTAGCTTCTTCCCTCAAAGGAATGATATGATGGAATATTGTTTTATCATAGTCCTTCAAATAATCATAGGTCCAAGTGAACCCATCAATATATTCTTTCGATAAGGCAACATATTGATCAACCTCTTCGGTGGTGCAATCAACTCCCAAGTTGACATATTTTGGGGACTTTTTTGTTCCAATATTGACTTTTCTTGTTTCTTTCACCTTTTGAACTAAAACTTATTCAAGGAGATTCTTGGCATGATCTTATTTTGTAAAAAAATATTCATCTTGTATATAGTCTCTTGGGACGACAATCTAGATATCGTCTTCTACATCCTCATCGCTTAACAAAAACAATTCCAATGTTTCATCGTTCTCAAACACTTGTAAGTACTCAATATTATCGGGCACGGATGGTCGAAAATCTTGTTCCACCTGGAAAGATATTTTTCTTTGGACTTCATCTGGGTTTGATAATGAGGCTGTCAGGGCTAGTTAATCGGCCTTGTGATTCTTGTCCCTTGGAATGAAATCAATGTTGAAGGAGATGAAAAAATTCATCAGTTCATTAACTCTTTTGAAATATAGCTTAAGTCTTTCCTTTTTTTATTTTGTACCTTTGGGTAACCTGATTGATGACCAACTCTAAATATCCAATCACAATGAGATGTTCTATTTTCATTTCTTGTGAAAGGATCATCACCTGGATCAAAGCTTCATATTTTGCCTCATTATTTGTGCATGGAAACTCTAGTATTACAGCATGGGAATGCATCGTCTTATTTGTAATCATAAGAACAATTCCAACTCCATTCCTAGATTTAGAATAGGCTCCATCGAATGGCATCCTCCAGTAGCCTTCAAACAAACATTCTTGGCCTTCTAAGCCTTGAAATCGGTCTAGGCTTTCATTGTGCTCCAAGTACCAGATAGCATATTTTCCAATCCCAGCATCTATATAATCTTCCATTAATGCATTGTCCTTCTTCTTGAAGGAGAAGGGCCTTCTGGGTTCATGGGGTACTTTAATGATCACTCCCTCATTTCCTAGTAGCATCATGCAACTTTCATCATTCATTATATATCCATCGATCATGGACATCCAGTCTCTTCCTAGCACAACCCCATATGTTGGAAGAAGGTCTACCAAAATAATATTGAAAATTGTAATGATATGGGGGGCTGCTGAAATCCAAGCATAAAAATCCTATATTTCTCCATATGTTGTCACTTTTATAGAATCGATTGCATATATTCTCTCACCGGTTTCATAATACTTAGTTCAACTCATGCCCAATGCCTCCATTACCGCAAGTAGCATTATATTATCTATCGCACCAGTGTCAACTAAATAGTTATGTAATGCAACATCATGATTTTCAATTGAAATGTAGAAGGGTGGAATTTTACCTCCCAGCTTAGCAGTTGATGGGATCTCGCTCTGTTTTGGAGTGGTAACGATAGCTTTAGTTCTTTCTGATGGATCATCCAACAACTTCAAGATGTTTTGTATCTGTTGAGCAATCTTTACCACTTCCATAAACGACAGATTTATCCTTAATTTACTTAGGTTCTCCACTACATTATATGTCATTTGAGTGGATCTTGAAGCCATATGTTGCCTTTTGGTCCCATTTCCATATGTCACTTTCTCATTCGACACCTTTTCATTTGTTTTTGTTTTCCGTTTTCTTTTTCCTTGTCATAGTCCCCTTTATTCTTTGCTCTATTTACAAACCCTCTTGTATGGGCGACATTTTCTTATGAGTTAGGATCGTTGTCTCCCTCTCCAAATATATACATGGGCATCTTGCAACCATCCATATGCACAATTTTGGGTCTTTCATCAGGTAAGTAATAATTTTCTTGCTCAATTGATTTCTCGTCATAGGCATCATCCAGAATAGTCACATTTGGAGTAGTTTGTTTGGGAACCCTTGGTCTCTGTGGGTTATTAGTATCCTCAAACCTCACTCTATTTTCAGGAGGAGGGTTCCTCCTTTGCTTGGGAATTGGCATTCTTGGGTTTGTCATATAATTATCTCCCCTTCTTAGTTTGGTTATCTCGTTCTGCATTTGTTTGATGGTTCTATTCATATGTGCAATTTCAATTATTTTCTTTGTTTCCTGCACCGCCATGAGATCAACCTTTATGTCAAGTATGGTTCCTTTAAAGAATCCTTCTCCAACCATTTGATTTTGAGCTACTCGAGGTTTTAATTCTTCGTTCTTTCTTAAGATGGAAGCTCCTTGATTATCAATATTTAATCCTCCCATCGGCCTTTGAACTCTTCCCAGTATAATGTCAGGGTCGGCACCCATCTCAATCATAATTTCTTCCATTTCAGTGGCCTTAGTCATTGCCTCCTCCAAAGTATCCATTTGGGATGTTCGGATGGAATATTTTACATTCGGGGGCATTGCATTCTTATAAAAACCGAGAATGTAGTTAGGTCATTTGGTCTTTTATTTTCTAGAATTCTACTCGATGTCTTATTGAACTTGAGGTTAAAATCTCATATCCTTTCGTTCTTCCTCAACCCAGTCTAGGTGAAGTCTGTGAGGAGGGTATGGTAGGAAATTGGAGGGGAAAACATAGTTAGGAACATAACTTCAAATTTTTTAAATGAGTGAGTGGATATACTGGGCAACGTTGTATACCATTCATAAGCTCTTTTAGATAAGGTTTGCAAGAACAACCTCACCATGACGTCATGATATTCTACTCAGTGAAGGTCACAAACATCAAGAAATAAGTGCAGATGCCTCTTTGTATCAATTGTCTCATATCCAGAAAAGTCCTTTAAGGTTCCCTTAGGGAGAATAGGGATTTCATGTTGTTCACCTATAAGATTAAGTGGGGAATCTCTTACCCTCCTTCTATTTCCAGACCCTGGGATTCCTTGGTTTCTTGTGGCATCTCTTTAACCTCCTTGTCTCTCCTCTTGATGCTCATTTCAAGGTTGTTCATTTGTCACTGCCACATCTGTGGAGACTTTAGGGATATACTTTTCACTTCTAAGGAAATAGAGTTGTGTTCTTTTACTTCTGGTAATGGGTCCCTTGTATTCATATAGCTTCAATATTGACCTTGTTCTTATGTTTCTCTAGCTAACCTTTGATTTCTTCGATCTTGGCATTCTTCTCTCCTCTGTCTTTGGAAGATTTATCTTTCTTCTTATTGAACTAAGATCTTCCAGGACCTTTATAACTCTTCTTGAGTTTGGGTTGTTGTTATTATCAGATTATACAATTGGTGTAAAATTCTTCATTTATTATTCAATCCAATTTCTAAATGGGGTTTATTACCATGGGGTAAAGTCATATATTCTTTCACAACGCTGGGACAGGTTCCGAATTTTTCGTTCATGTCCCTGGTATGGTCGCCAAAAATGTTGACACTTTAATCCGTTAAGACCAAAACGACAACCTCACAAGGATACAAATCCCCCTGCATTTTTATAGAGGTGGTACTCCTATGTTCGAGATTTTCATAATGTGGGACTTTTATAGAATTCCTTCGTGGTAATCAAAGGAAAGTAAAAATTTATGAAAAAAAAAAATGGAAAATGTTTTTATTTTCTTTTTAAAGAAAGTTCATGAGAGTGGACCAGGAACCACACACCTTCATACATTTAAAGAAAAATAACAGAATTTCCTCACATCCATCATAGTAGGGCTAAATATTTTTTATCAAATAAAATGTGTTACTCCAAGGACAAGACTCGATTGTAAATATGAATGTACCATGTTTTGTAGGTTGGTGAGCCAAGTATTTATAAGCTGGTAGGATTATGTGTTGATTAGGCTAGGAGCCTAGATGTTAAAGGCCAGGAGCCTGTTTTGTACATTTAAATATTCATATTATTAATATAACAACATCGTTGCGTGTAGACCGACCACGAAGAAAGAGTATCGGGGACTGAACTCCACTAGGTTGGGCAAGGGAGGAGGCTAAGAGTAGAGCCTAAGAGCCTAGTAGAATAATATATTATTATTATTAAAAACTATAAAGAGGATATTAATTTATCCTAAGTTACTTTAGGGAAAGGAATGAGTTCCAAGTGGGGGGGGCGTGATCCTCAAGAGCCAAGTGTCATCCAAAATGCATGCAGATTTATGGGGGGGGCATTCTCACCATTCTCACCATGTTGATCATTCGAACCATTCTCACCCTTATGTCCACTCTGACGATTCTGTACCATGCTAGCCATCCATTGCCCTGAATCATGAATGAACTGAACAAGAAGGAAGTGAGCCAGTCTGCCATTGTTGAATGCCAAGATCTTGAACCTCTACACTAAACATGAGTTGATATCCTTGCAGCACCTGCACCCTGCGGGTTGCATGTGTTTTTTCATGTCTGTATTGTTTCCCACGTCTAGTTTATGTTGTTTCCATCATCGTGCCTATGTGTTGAGGAATTATTAGAGCTCTGTAGCAGCTACAGAGCTCTAATAATTCATGATCCGACCTGTTGTTGAAGCCCAAGGAAAGGGATGTGTAGTAGCTGATGGATTGTTGGATAGTGAAGATGTACACTCCTAGGGTGGGACAGGCATGTGGGGAATGAGATTCTGTGAGTTGTGTGTGTAAGTGACTCCTTTGAGAAAATCCTTCTTGTTTTACTATGCAACTTCGTGTTGTCCCTGCCTAGCCTAGGAATCCCTTGCCCATTGTAGTTTAGTCCCAGCTCAGGGTTACCCACTGCTGAGAGTGATAAGTAGTGTGGTCTAAGGCTGGAAGGTTCATGGAAGTTATGCACGTAGTTGGTGTACTCCAATTAAGAGAAAAGTACCAATTCTATGTTCCTTGTATGCTATGTATTTGTACATGTGTTATAATTGATGAGTAATGCATGTATATATTGCATGTATGTGTTAATGTTGCTTCTGCATGAATAGGTGTATGAGAAGAGTGTTGATGTCTATTTAATTGCATTAGATATATATATATATATATATATATATATGAATATTAGATGTTATCTCTATTTATTTCCTATTAAGTTTATATGTGAATATTTCCGCAAAATATGTTTACTCATTGACGATACCGGCCTAGGTGGTCGGGGATGTTACAATATGGTATCATAGCATTATTTGGAGTAGCATGGCCCGTCCTATGTGGTCGGGGGTGTTAAAATATGGTATCCAAGCCATGGTTTCAACACTGAGCCTGGATGGGCCATGTTAGTGAAAGTTGAAGTGAAGGTTTCAGAGTGAATTATTGTCGAGAGGGACAAATTTGAAGTTCAGAGCGTTCCTGAGTGTCAAGAAGGCACCATGTGAACACTTGGAATGTGTTCATAAACTTGGGAAGTATAGAGGTTCAATAAAACCTATAGAGGAAGGATACCACCGCAATTGTGGTATTGGGACACAAAGTTTATAATTTGGACCATAGGATCTGTTCGGGAGAAGGAGGATCCTTCACAACCGTCAGATATGGAGAAATGTGCATGAGACTTAACCACCAAGTCCTTCAGACTTCGTGACTTTAGCGAAGTCTATGTGTTACAGAGAAAAAGGGGGTCGAATCCTGAAGTTCCAAAGTCCCGGAGTGGATCTAAACCGTAGATTCGGGGAAAAGTGCTTTACCGTTGGATCAGCTGAAGACAGATCAGAGTCGTTAGATCGAGTTAAAAAAAAAGAGGTAAGGCACAGTGGTGAAGAAAAACTACCAGCCATCAATCTACGCGCAAGTGATTGTGAGCCATGGATCTCATAGCAGTTCGTAAATTTGGCATTTGGGAGTAATAAGGTGTGATGGAGTGAAAACTCTTGAAGTCCCGCAGTCCGGAGTTAATCTGGACTTTTCATCAAAAAGGACACATGGGGGAAGATCGTCTTGTTTGGGAATTCAAAATTTGGGATAAATAAGGTGTGATAGAATGAAAACCCCGGAAGTCTCAAAGTATGGAAGTGACGTGACTTGTTGATATCACTAGGGATGACATGGACACATGGGATGTATGCCACATGTCAGTGATTTAAGAACCTTTGGAAGGTAGAAATGTCAGTTATAGCATGACACGTGTCACCTGTCATATTGGGCCACATGTCCGCTTCTATTATTTCTCCATGTCGATATCCTCTTGAGCATGGATGGTGGGGACCTGATGGATACATAAGGTAGTTAAAACCTTTGTGAAGTAATTAACTAGATTAGGCCCATAGTAACTTGGTCGCAGTGGACACATGGCACCAGACCCTGCAGTCCAGAAACTTGACACTCCTAAGGAACTTGGGAAATAGATGTTTAAGTATGAAAACTCCCGAAGGCTGGAGTTTACCTTGACCGTTGATCACGGAGGATACATTGCAGCAGATCCTACAGTCTGGAGACTTGGTACTCTGGAGTAAAGGTGTTACAGTTAGCATTGACTAGAGAACACCCGAAGCCCAGAAGGTCGGATTCAATATCAACGGGTGGTCATAGGGGACGTATGGCGTCAGATCCCAAGGTCTGGAGGCTAAACACTCTGGAAGAAATGGTTTNATCCCCGAAGTCTCATAGCGTCGAAGTGACATGATGTGATGACATCACCAGGGGTGACGAGGAAGTATTCGAAGATTCACGGTTCATAATTTTTGGGGTGTGCAGATGTGAAATCCTATGAAGTTATGAAACCCTGAAGCTTCGAAGTCCAAGAGCCAGAAAGTCCCAAAGCTTGAGTTCCATAGTAATTATCATTTGTTGGATGTTGGGAAGCTGAGGACTGTTGATCCACCCCACTTCGCAAGTTCACCAATGCGGCACTCCGGGATATTGTTGTGATGTTCTTTGGAAACCTTCAAAGTCCAAAGTCTCAGAGCTCCTATCCACCATAGATCTGAGCAGGGAATGTGGACCGTAGATCCACTGTCCTTCACGATTTCTCTAGTTCAATGTTCTGTGATGTTTGTGATGTGAAAAAAGGGAAACCTCTGAAGCTCTAGAGCCCCGAAGTTTCGAGGCTCTAAATAAGCACCCAACTATTAGCACTTGGTCACAGACATGGTCAATTATGAATTAAGGGATGAAGAAAAAGGGGCTAGCGCCCGAAAGTGAGTTGTAGAATAGAACAAAGCTCAGAGATAGAGCTGTGGGGATTCTTGATCGACCAAAGACCCACAGAAAATGGAGTCTAATATTCTTTTTTTGAATCATATTGTTTAATTTATTCTGGAAAAATAATAATATTAAGGACTGATAACCTGACAAAATTCAGTTGACTGCACATTTTGTAGAGTTAGCAATTGTCAAAACCAAACCAAATTGTTACATAGTGAAGAGAAATGGAGGAGGCACAAGACGCTTATAGTCTGGAGGATGAGGTTAGAGGAATGGACGTCCATTTGGGAGTTGAAGGAACAAAATCCAATGGGCATGGAGAAGAGATAGATAAAGACGGGAGCATGATGAAAATCATTAAAAATTTTCAAAAGGATGTCCAAATTCACCAGGCAGATAAAAAAAGGCTTATGAGAGCCAAGGATCAACAGGGAGACTTCAATATGAAGTTTATGTAGAGCCTGTAAATAATTGAAAATAAGTTGGATAAGGAAATTGGATCCAGCAAATCATGGATCCACAAGTTTCCTGATGAGGAAAGAAGAGAAAGAAGTGGTAATAGACGTCACCAGCACTCCCAAAGGCATTCCAAAAGAAGGCCACATAGAAGTTCAAGCCCATCTCCTACTATAAATCATAGGAGATCTAAAGTGGATGAACTGAAGGGTGAAATGAATAAGATCAAACCTCCTACTTTTGATGGAGAGCACAAGAAAGATGAAGAGGCTAAGACATGGCTACTTGGCATGAGGAAATATTTATGATTGCATAATTATTCCTCTCATGAAGAAGGAAGAATCGTAGTCTATCAAATGAAAGGAAAGGCATTCTTGTGGTGGGATCATCTTGTGCAATTGTAGCACATCAGAGAGAAGGATGTTACATGGAAGGAATTCAAGAAACCTTTTGAAAAGAAGTACTTAACCAAGAGATACTATGAAAAGAAGATGAAAGAGTTCTTTGAACATTAATTGGGCAGCATGACTATAGATGAATATGAAATGATATTTATAGAGATGTTGAAGTATGTCCCTTTAATTAAGGATGAGGCGGTCAAGATCCAGAGATATCTAAGTGGGTTGCCATCTTTTATCAGTGACAAAATCCAGTATGATGATCCTAAAACTATGGAAGAAACCATAAGGAAAGAAAAATGTTTATATGATCAGCATAGGGGAAAGCCTACTTTTCAAAGAGCATGGGAAGATAAGAGGAAGTTTAAGAAGGAGCAGAGGCAGAAGGGGAGCAAGCCACCATTTTTCAAAAATAGTCCTCAAGGAAAACCAATTTTGAGGGAGCCCAGAATGGCTGAAGTAAGTGGGAAAAGGCCAAGGCAGACACCTATGAAATGTTGGGGCTATAATGGAGATCATAAGTATAGATATTTCCCTCACAGAAAGGACAAGGTGAGAGTTGTTCACAACATTCAGCAAGCAGAAATAGTGGAGGACATGGGCAGAAGAGTACCAAGGATCTATGCAACCCTAGACCACAAGAAAGTTGAGTTTTAATCACACATGATTGAAGCCGAAGGTATGATCAATAACCATGAGTTTACTATTTTAATTGATTCGGGGGCTAGTCATAGCTATATATATCCTAAGGTAGTGGAAATATTTCAATTACCAAGAAGCAAGCATGGGAAATATTGGTTGGTGCAGTTGGCTACAGGAGCTAAGAGAAAGGTTTTTGAGTTGGTTAAATCATGCCCAATGGGCATGAATGGGCTGAGTACCAAGGAAGATTTGAACATCTTACCTTTGGGATCATATGATTGCCTAATTTGTATGGATTGGTTGTACCAACACCATGCCATATTAGACTGTCATAACAAGGCATTCACTTTATTGGATGAGGAAGGAAATCAGAGAGCAATCCAAGGAATTCCCAGGGAAGTTATTGTCTGGGAAATCTCAGCAATGCAGCTAAAGAAGTGTTACAGGAAGGGTTTCCAAATATTTACAAACCATATGGATGAAGCACCTAAGGTTAAGTGTTAGGATATTTAGACACTTAGGAGTTAGCTAAGATCTACTTGGTCTAATGTATCGTTAGGTAAAAGTATGTTTCTTATTGTGTTTCTTTAGTATGCATTTGTAGTTAGGAAATCCAACGGTCACGATATGTTCCCGACATAGAGTGATCTGACGATTCATACTCTCCTCGATCTTAACGGCCATTGATCCATGGCTTAACACCCGATTGGTCCATGATATCTATTTAAAGAGAATAGAGGGTCATTTTCCGATGATGAATTGTGAGAAACTCTCTTGTAAAATCTCTCTGTAATCTTTTTCTTTGCATTAATAAACTACTCCAAGTGGTCACGTTGGTTGGGGCCATGGATGTTTCCCCGTAGGGGTTTTACCATGTTAAAACATTAGTGTGTTGATCTTTGATCTGGTTATGTGAGTGGTTATTGAAGGTGTTCTTCCTCTATTGGAATACCTCTATAGTCGAACATGGTATCAGAGCCTATTTGAAGACCCGCTCCTATTGTAGATAGAGATCGTGAAGATGAGTTGTCTCATATCCACCTTATGTCATTTTCATACATATATGGGCTGAGAGGAAAGTTCCATTGCATCTGGAGTGCTCGTTTTAGTCAAGAACACTTTTTGTGTCACTCGAAAAGGTTTTTGTTTGCCCAAGATATGGCCATTACAGTCAGATCCAGAGGTATAAAGCTTGAATACGCATTTTTTTTTTAAATTTGCAGAGTAGTATTTTGGTTTTATTTCGGTTTTGTTTTATTTATTTATGGGTTGCTACTATTTTAGATCTGGATATGCTCTTTTCCCTGCACCTTGTGCGATCTTGGAAAATCAGAAATAGATAGAAAAGGTGCATCTTTCGGGTAAGCTAACCAAGATCTAACCCTTGTTGTCATCGAGAAGCGAATTTTTTTTTCTTGTGTGAAAAGAGTTTTTTTTTAGCAACAACAACAACAACAACCCCAATCCTCCTTATGAACATTACAATATGTTTTGCTAGATCATTTGGTTAAAATTTGTCTTATTAAGTAAGAGGACTTGAGTTCAAGTCTCTCCTTTGTTACCTTTTTTTGGAAAAATTGTAAAGTGTATTTCACTTCAATTATAAAAGCGAATCACTATAAGTAGCTTTAATATTTTAATTTAGAGTTATTTATTTTGCATGCATATTTTATGTTATAAAGTAACTTCATTGTAAAAGTGATCACCACTTCTATTTATAAAAGTGGGTCACTTCATAAAGCAACTTACACAATCACGTGGTCATTTGGTTATCGATTGTGCCTTTTTTTTTTAAATCGCATAACTCTAACATCGGAAGTCTGTTTTCAGTGTCATTTTTTTTTAAACCACATAAATTTTTGAGCTCTTTCCATCCAGATCATCAATTTCAATTTTTAAATCCACATTATCTTCATATTTAATATGGCTTCTACAAGTACTATCTTGCTTACCAGCAACAACTACTTCCAATGGAAATGTCATATGGAAGATTTATTAAGAAGTAAAGGCTTGTACCAGATTACCTTGGGAAAGGAAAAAGCACCCACTGATGTTGATAATAAATCCAAGTGGGATAATAGGAATGATGAATCACGTGGACTAATCGAAATTTCCATCTCTCCTGATTTAAGGTACCACCTTCAAGATATTGATGACCCCAAAGAAGCTTGGGACACGATTGAATCTGTGTTTGGTAAACTCAATATTATTCGAGCACAACAGTTAGAAAATC
>SNQJ01S0021434.1:15776-38257 GCA_010110895.2 Picea sitchensis | reverse complement strand
GAATATCATATGTTATCTCTATTTATTTCCTGTTAAGTTTATATGTGAATATTTTCGCAAAATATGTTTACTCGGTGACGATGTCATCCTAGGTGGTCGTGGATGTTACAATATGGTATCAAAAAGTTATTTGGAGTAGCATGGTCTGGCCTGGGTGGTCGGGGGTGTTACATAAAAATTAAAAGAAAATTATCCACATGCATAAGAGATATTTGATAGAATGATACATGGGAAGCTCAAATAAACATAACGATAGATCAACCTCAAATACTTTATATTCAGAAAATTGGGTTACAAAGTACAGTTGAGATTGTTCCCAAAACAACTCTCTTGGAATTTCTAAAAAATATATAGTTCGTTACATATTCTCTGAAATTTAAATGTGTTTGTCATAATGACTGGGATTGGGGCTCCCATGGACCATAAAGAAAATGTATATAAGAATAAAGTTTTTAGAAGGAATAAAGTGGGCAACGGAGGACAATAGGACCTGGTAAGAAGAAAAAGGAAATTATCAGTCTTTGGTTAAACCTTTCTATTTAAAGAGGTGGAGTAACTGGATGAAGAACTTGATAAACATAGAAAGATGTGATCAGTATGAACTTAATATGATGGTATATCTTGTTTGTCACTTGCTCATTGATGTCCTTTTATGGATTTCATCGACGGTTACATGAACTGTCTCAAATGCCTTTTTCCCTACATCGGTAAGTTTCTCAACAGCCTTTTCAAACCACTCCTCAACGTAGCTTCTCATTTGTACCATGTTGATTTCAAGCTGGATATTTATATTGAATAGCTCGCCTCCCAACTCCCTTAGATCAATAGAAATATTCTGCAAAGCTTCTTCAATATCTTGATTTTTAATTGAATAGTCGACTAGCCAGTTTTCCACATCATCTTCACTATACTCAATAATTCCATAGAAATTTTCAAATGATAACCCTTTAAAGATATCAACTTGTTCATCAAATGATTTCTTGGTTAGGAACAATGAGTTGAGAATCAATTTGGGGTCTTGTACCATATTGGTGCTCCTGCCTAGGTCTATCTTAGTTAGCCTTTTGAATAATTATTCTCTCCTAGTTATGTCCTGGCTGCATTCTTGGAAAATATTATTCAATGTCTTAAGATTTTCCTTCCAGCCTGTGTTTAGTTGTTTTATCCAGTTCAGAACATGGAGATCCTCCTCTCTTCTTCTCAACTATGTCATATTGGCAACTTTAAAAACGAAGGGTACAACCACGTTGAGATAAAAAAACTTCTTTGTTTTTCAAATCTTCCTATAAATATTCATGGAAGGCATGTTCCCTCATTACAAAAGAGACCATGAACTTTGACGTATCCCAAGCCTATGTAATTAATTCCATTATCTTCTTAATTTTCTTCTCCACATAGCCCCTGGTTGATGTGAGTAGGTTTTCATATCCTTTTAGTTTTGTTGCAGGTGTGGTAGGCCCAATTATTGATAAAGGACTAGAAAGTACTAGAAGAGGCATTAAAGATTCCTCCAATTCTTTGATTCTTTCCTTTAACTTGGTGTTCTCTGCTTCAATGCCTCCAATAGAATCATCTAGACAATCTCCAGTTGCTCGATGAATTTGGGAAATTTGGGAAGGCCGCATGTTTCGTAGGTTAACCTATGAAAAAGATTTCCCCCTTTTATTATTTACATCTATGTTCTCAATAATTAAATTTTTGGACTCCCTATCAAAAACAACGCTCTGAAATACAAAAGACTCTTCTTCATCAAAGGTCTTGCTCTCAATTATTTACATCAAACGATTATGGTGATCTATGTCCTCGAGATGATCATCATTAGGGAACATTTTTTTGATGTCAATATCAAGTTCCATATCCTCAAGGGAGAGGTCGTGGATATCGCTTTCAGCTCAAGGTCCCTCCTCTTCTTACACGATGTTTTTTCTTTTCTTCCTCAAGGGAAGCTTGTGGGAGATTTCATTTTTTATCGAAGGAGGATTCTTATCTCCTCCTCCGCCTAAACAAGTGTGGGTTACTTTCTTAATTTGGTGCATCGTTGGAGCACTGCTCTGAGATTTTGTACTCTTTGGAGTGATAGTTGGGGATTGGGCGCTCTTCTCACCTGGACCTTTTCCTTTTTGTTTGTATTACTCATTAGTGTTGAGTATCGTTTCTAGGTCACCAGCGTCACGAGTGGGAGTTCCTGAGACATTATCTCTATCTTCATTTAGAATAGCATTAATAAAATAATTGTTGAAACCAATTTCCAGTATATGTTCTACAAAAAAATTTCTAGGGTCGAACCCTTTTACTCTTTCAGCATATCTTAGATTCAGGCTGTGGAAATAGCCTGCAAATTCATCAATCTTGTTCATATTTTTTAATATGAAGTCCCCAACTTTCCAAGGCAGAGGTATGAATTTATTTTTTCTCTTTTCATGGAAAAAATGCAACCAGTAATTGTATTGCCTTACTATTTCAGTAACAAGCATTTTATCAGATATGTGACACGAAAGGAAGGAAGGATTTTCCTTGGAACCGAAAATCCTTATGACATTGTAATTCTCCATTTGTTCCAATTTCCCCTTCCTATCCAAGAACTTACTCACCTAGTCAAATATCCAGGGAGTGTCCTTTCCAAACAGAAAGCCCTTAAAAACTGAGACAAAATCATTAAAAACTTCATAAAAATGTTGGGAGGCATTGTGCCTCCATAATGTTTGATACCAGAAGGTTATCGGGTTGAATTCACAGTTTACCTTCTTACACACAGATAATCTCAGGAACTAATAGCAATGCACTATCGCAAAAATCAAATAATATAACATAAAGAATTTATTCTCCTTATTGTATTGAGATAATTAGGAAGAGATTTCAATGGAAATCAACTTGCCCCAATCGAAGATGGATTTTTCTTTGACCATAAAATATAGAATGTAGAGAATCATGCAGGAAATGTTGGTTTTGGTTTCTTGTCTTGTTATCCTCATGAAAAGCCAAGCAATTTCTCGGAAAGGATTTTTTAATGAGCTAACCTGCAATCTCGTGATGTCCTCGGGGACATCCATTGGGTTCTCCATGAATTCAGGTAAGAGCTCTAATCCATTGTCATGCTTCTTTAATAATTCTCTGTAATCTTCACCCTTGAAGGTAATCATTGGCTCGGGAAGTCTCAACATCTTACAAAATACCTGAGGAAACAAAGAGACAGGGGAATGGTCCCGCAACTGAATGATCCATTGGCTTGTAATATATCTCTTGGCACACTAGGTGACCAAATCCTTACAGTCAAAGAATTATGGGACACAACTTGCGCGCGCAATTCCAGATGTCCAGATTACTTCCTTTTGGGAAAAAGGGGATGAGTAGTAGGAATATGCTCTGGACCACTAAAAACTCTGGTCCTCGTGCCCAAATATATTCAATGTATATCCATAGAACTGTTGTATAGTTGCAGCCATAAGTTGACTAGAACGTTCCTTTGCTCCAGGCGATGTTTAAAATGAACACTTGAGAGGGATAATATAATCCTTTGTAAATCCTGGTTTAATGTGTTTTAATAGGAGATCTCCTCAATCCCTTCACTTATTAATGAAACTCTTTAGGAACCTGCATGATGATTTGTTAGCATTAAAATCATAGTAAATTCACATTGGGAAGAGTGTGAGGGTGGCAGGGACGGACGGGAGTGAAATAGAATTTGAGACTTTTGTAAACTCGGGAACCCGTGAGCCCGCGATATGCAGAAGGTTCAAAATCGACTAATTATAGAAAATTGTGGCAGTTAGTCTAACTCATCATAGGAGGAATGAGACTTGGAAGTTCAAAGAGTCTGGGGTCAAAATGTATATCTCGCAAATTTTGGATACAAAATGTGTATCACAGAACATGGGGTATGAGATTTTGACCCCGCCAACCCAGGAACCCGTGATCATGAAATCGGCTAAGTATGGAACAACACGACGATCAGTCGGACTCCTAATGTGAGGTTCTAGATGGAGGTGAGGATCCATAAGTCTGCCAACCCAGGAACTCGTTGTTCTAAAAAAAAATGACTAAATATAGAACTAGAAGGGGAAAATAGAAGGGACAAAAGAAAAAAGAAAAAAAGAGGGTAAGTATAGAATAGGGAAAAGAAATGGAGAAAATAATTTGGGAAAATAGAAAAGGGGAGGGAAATTCTCATTGGACCACTGAAAATAATCATCTCCTGATGAAAAAAATACAGTTGGTGGCTCTAAAAAATCGGCATCATAATCATCATCATACTCATCATATATGGGTAAATCATAAACCCATGCAATGTCATGAACTAAGAAAATTGGAACAACATCTTTCTCTTGAAGAAGTGGATCATTTTCCTCTACAAAAATATCACCATTGAAAACTTCAGGAAAATTCATAAAACAATCAACATGTTGCTTATCATGCACAGTCTCTTGTTCCTCGGCTTTCAAATCCTCATCCTTGATCTGATCTGATAACTTACCACAGGCTCGGAGGTTGTCATCTATTTCTTGAGCATCAAAAAACATCTTCGGAAAGGTAACAAACCTCCTCTCTATTATCTTCTCAAATAACACAGTCAAATTTTTTTATTTAGGTGATAGGAAGTCATTGAAAAATACATTTCTAAATTTTGTAAGGTTCATTTTTTAGAGCCTTATGTTTGTAATAAAGATTGAAAAACATTGGATTTGGTTTTTATTTCAAAAATTCCAAAACTCTAGTTTCGGTGGCTAATCTCCTTCCCAAAAGGGATTATAAGCCACCGAAATCCCTAGCTTCAGTAGCTTAAACACGAAATTCGAGGCTATTTTAGCCACCGAAAGTGCAGAAAAGTCTCTTTTTACTGCGTTGATTCATAATTTTCAAATGATGATTCTGAGCGACTAGAGAATAATTTTGAAAATGGGTGGAGGTTTTTGTTTCTAACATGTCAAATAACAATAACCTCTCTCATTTTTCCAATAGGTGACATATATTGGGAGAATCTAATTCATCTCTGAGCCCTAATTTTTGGATCTCAGAATTTCCATGTTTGACACATGTTTTTGAAATGCAGATCCTCGGAAAATGAAAACGAATATCAAAGAAATGAGAGAGATTTTTTCTCAAAACAAACCAATATACAAAAGCCTCTTCCCATTTGTACACAGCTGTTTTGGTTGGAGAGATATGGGTCAATATTTGAGAAGCATATATCCATAAATTTATGTCTTTTCCAGCCACCTCACAAATTCAAATTTGAGATAGGAGAAGAGGTTATCATATCCATCTTTTGAGGATCTAAAAATGCTTGTAAAGTCTATAAATACTATCAGTTTTATAGACTAAAGGGTTCGAATTTGGGGATTATGCATTGCTTGTACTCCCAAACTTCTCATAGCATTTCATAATATACGCTTATTTTTCCTATAATGTTCAGATTTACCTCTTGTCCATTCTATGCTTGTATCTAAATGATTTATTTCATTTATTATGCTTATCTAGTGTCTGAGAAATGTCATCTTTTCATTACACTGATAAACTAAACTTTACAAGTATTCCTTTCTTATTATATTGGCCATTCATATATATTGTTTATGTATGTTTATGCTGATAAGATAAGATCTCTCCACACATTCACCTTTATTAAATCCTCTGAACAGATTTAGCTAAAATTCTTGTCTATATGATTATGTCTATGCATATTTTGATTGAGTAAACCTTGTATCACTCACCCGACTTGATCCACTTGAGTAAACATTGAGATAAAAAGTTAAGTTACTAGGCTCATTCCCTTTTCAGTCAGGGAAAGACTCTTGGAGTGATAACAAATTGGCATCGTTGTCAGGGAACGAAATGAAGCAAGATTCCCTAGGAAGAATGACATAGATATGAATTTTGATGGCAGACAAAAGGAAGACACAAAACTGACTGTATCATCTACCTAGCAACTCCACTGGGGAAGATCTGATTGATAGAAGATGAAGAGGCTGAATTCCAAATCTAGGTATCAGTTCATTAGTCTGCTTCATGAACTGTTATTGTTTTTTTATCAACTCTTTCATGTTGTTCCCTTTGCATGTAAAGAGAATTATTTTATGTTTTGTATATTCAGAAAATCATCATCCTTCTTGTATATATCCATCTTTAGAAGAAGAAGATCTGCATACTGCCTATATTGTAGATGTTGATTCATTACATATACCTCAGCATGTTCATAAAGATGATCATTGTATTCAAATATCCCTTGAATATGATCATCCATGTAACCTTACAGAGATCCAAACTGATTCAAGCCATGTCCATAGCTCAGCACCCTGTGGCATTACTGTTGAACCTTGTCATCAACATGTTAGCTCTCATAATTAGTCCACTGCTTTTCAAATTAAAATCAAGATGAAGATGTTCAAACCTTTGAGGCTTCCCTATCTCCTTCATCCTTATCCTCTTGACTATTATGAATATATTCCATAGTTTTCTGGAGAGAAACGAGTTTCAGCTGAGAGGCACTTGGAATCCTTTGAGGATTTTGTTGAGCAATTTGAGATTGTTCATGAAGATGTGATTATGAGATTTTTCTCCAAGTCCTTGATCAAAGACGTTGATGTATGGTTTAAGGGTCTGAGAGCTGATTCTATTGGCTTGTGGATCGATTTCTCTAATGTTTTCTTGAAGCATTGGGGAAAGAACAAATCATTAGATTCTTACATTGCTAATTTTCATGCTTTGAAAAGAGAGTCGGATGAATATTTTCCTGTCTTCAATCAAAGGTTCTATCGCATTTATCATGACATGCCTTTGGAGATCTGGCCCGCTGAGATGGATGCCATGTTGTACTATGTTATGGCTCAACATTTGGATCTAGTTCTTCTCTTATTGGAAAGGAAGTCCTCATCATTAACACAATTGTTTGAATATGCTCAAGGAGTGGAGGAGAACATTTGTGTTTCCAGGAGGATCCGAGAGCAGGTTGAATTTGAAAATATGCATGCACATGAGCAAGCAGAATGTCAGTACACTTCAGATTTTGAACAGGAAGGTAATGAACGTAAAGCAGATCTGGAATAGTAGCAAGCACTTGAGCTCATTTCAAATTCGGATCTGAACTCTTCAACATTTGCAGAGTACTCCAGAGACAGGTATGAGTCTGAAGTTTATGATCAGTTTGTAAATCAAAATGAATCTATGGTAACCAATGATTGCATAGGAAATTACATGTTCCTTGTTGATCATAGTCCTTGTCATTTAAACATTGCTCCATCATCATCTTCTGAGAATTATTCTGATGAGGAAATTGTAGTTTTTGATGATCACAAGTTGATCTCAAGAGAACCAGAAAGTGATCAGTCTTCTAGCAGAGGAACAATCATGGCTGAGAAAGATTTTTTTGTGGATCAACATGTTTTTTATCTTCCTTTCAAAGATCCGGTGGAAGCCTTCATGGAATAATACTTTCCAGAGAACCCGAAAATTTTAGATTTCCTTAGCTCACACATGTTTTTGGGTGAGTATGGCTTCTTGAATGAGTTCTTATCACTATTATTACATTTCAGAAATCATCTATTGATCAGTGACAGAGACAAGGTCCTTTCAGTTTTAAAGTTGCTTGAATGGTTTCTATGGAAGTCATCTTTCACTTAATTAATTTGTAGATCTAGTTAGAGTAGGAGTAGGCAGAGAGAATAAGATCTCCCTATGAGCAAGTAGATTTTTTTTTTTTTAGTTGGTTGATTTCATGAATAAATAGAACATGGTTAAAAGAGAAATCTTCATCTTCAACGGTTTGGAAATCCCATAGTTCTTTCACAAATATGGAAAGGGAATGTATAATTACAGAAATGTTCAAAGGTGAAACTAGATATAAGCAGAGAACTGTGATATTTGAATATGTTCATCTACATTATGATGCATCAATATCTAAAATAGAGGCAGCATTGACTATTTGATTGGACTGTAACCAATCACTTTTAGCTTGTAGTATCATTTCTAGGTATGTTATTCATCAAAACATAGGTTGTGAAAGTTGTTAGAGGTCGTATGGTCACTGCAAAAGACTTAAAGGGGCAACCTTAAAGATTAGTAAGTTAAGAGAAAATTCATTTTTGCAAATTTTGTCAACTGTTATAAAGTAGACTTTTCGGTGGCTTAGGCAGACATTTCAACTATTCATTAGCCATCGAAAGAGGATCTTTTGGTGGCTTACAAGCATGGATTTTGGCTCTCCTAGCCACCGAAAGCACAAAACAGGGAAGAAAGCTACCCTTTTTTCACAGATCTGAGATTTTCTGATCCAGATGCCTCGAGGATGTTTTATAATGATAGATAATAATTAAAGGCATCATTTTTGGGTTTCTCTTCCAATTTTAAAAGGTGCCAACAAGAGGAGAATATTAAATTTGCTACCTAATTTTGGCAAAAAACTATATTTTGGGCAAAGATCGCAATTTCGATTCGCTATCAATCTCTAAGGATCTATTGCAGCTATCGAATATTTTGAAGGACATGAAGATAATTGAGATAAGGAGTTGACCTAGTAAATAGGATCTTTTACTATTCTCTTGGAATTGTTTTTGACTTTCCATTTTAAGTAAATTTGATCCAGTTTTCCAGGATCTAGATGTCTTTTGTAAAGACTATAGAAGGGCTACACACAGACTACAGGTTTGTAGGGGATCAATTCTAAAGGAAAAACGACTCCATATCCCAATGGTAAAGGCTACAGGAAAGTTACAGGTTTGCAGAAGATCAATTGTATAAGCCAGATGACTCCATGCCCAATGCTAAAGGCGACTGAAACTACTAAGTTCTTGGAAACCTCGCAGGGAGTTTTTCATCCCTATAAGGAGCCAAATGTTATCTCCTCAAATAACACAGTCAAATTTGTTTATTTAGGTGATAGGAAGTCATTGAAAAATACATTTCTAAATTTTTTAAGGTTCATTTTTTAGAGCCTTATGTTTGTAATAAAGATTGAAAAACAATGGATTTGGTTTTTATTTCAAAAAAGCCAAAACTTAGGTTTCGGTGGATAAGCTCCTTCCCAAAAGGTATTTTAAGCCACCAAAATCCCTAGCTTTCGGTAGCTTAAACACAAAATTCGGGCTATTTTAGCCACCAAAAATGCAGAAAAGTCTAGTTTTACTACGCTGAGTCATCATTTTCAAATGTTGATTCTGAGCGAATGGAGAATAAGTTTGCAAACCGGACGAAGGTTTTTGTTTCTAACATGTCAAAGAACAATAACCTCTCTCATTTTTCCAACACGTGTCATATATTGGGAGAATAGAATTCATCTCTGAGCCCTAATTTTCGGATCTCAGAATTTCCTTGTTTGACACATGTTTTTTAAATGCAGATCCTAGGAAAATGAAAATGAATATCAAAGAATTGAGAGAGGTTTTTTCTCAAAACAAACCAATATACAAAATAATCTACCCATTTGTACACAGTGGTTTTGGTTGGAGAGATATGGGTCAATCTTTGAGAAGCATTTTTCCAGAAATTTATGTCTTTTCCAGCCACCTCACAAATTCGAATTTGAGATAGGAGAAGAGGTTATCAAATCCATATTTTGAGGATATGAAACTGCTTGTAAAGGCTATAAAGCCTATCTGTTTTATAGACTAAAGGGTTCAACTTTGGGGATTATACATTGCTTTTACTCCCAAACTTCTCATAGCATTTCATAATATAAGCTTATTTTGCCTATAATGTTCAGATTTACCTCTTGTCCATTCTATGCTTGTATCTAAATGATTTATTTCATTTTTTATGCTTATCTAGTGTCTGAGAACTGTCATCTTGTCATTACACTGATAAACTAAACTTTACAAGTATTCCTTGCTTATTATATTGGCCATTCATATATATTGTTTATGTATGTTTATGCTGATAAGATAAGATCTCTCCACACATTCACCTTTATTAAATCCTCTGAACAGAGTTAGATAAAATACTTGTCTATATGATTATGTCTATGCATGTTTTTATTGAGTAAACCTTATATCAGTCACCCGAATTGATCCACTTGAGTAAACATTGAGATAATAAGTTAAGTTACTAGGCTCATTCCCTTTTCATTCAGGGAAAGACTCATAGAGTGATAACACTCTCCATCAGAACAAAAGCTAGATTTGGATGGAAGGTTGTTGCATAACATAGTGTGGCAGCAACTCCATATGGTTGGATCTCTTTAGGCATATTATAATAGAAATTGAAAAATCTCCTACTGAACATAGAGACAATTTCATTATTTTGTTTCTTCATAGCATGAAACTCATAAATATATTGATCCCATGATGTTCTCACACCCAAAAAATTCATAAAGACATCCTTTCGCTCCTCCCAAGAATTGATTGATTCACGTTACAAATGCCTAAACCACTTCTTAGCATCCCCTTGCAATTATTGATAAAATTCTCTCATAAAAACATCATCATGTTGAATTTCAAATAGATCTACAAAATGTTGAAAATCCTAGATGTGTTTTTCAACCGTGAGGTTATCAGGTTCCCTATCAAACTTAGGAAGATACTTGTAATATTTCAAAGGAAATTCATGAAGGATATATGGAAATTTTAGTGGTCTATATTTGTCCTGGATCTTGGAGGGTTTAAGATTAGGTACATGAGGTATTATATCAACCTTGATATTTTAAGGCTCACAAGACTGATCATGGACATTATATGGCTCGGATGAAAGATCTTGGTCAAACTAAACAATGCAAGAAGAAGGATATATAGTTTGTAAAGAATGATCTTTAAGTGAATATGTATGGGCATCGTTTGAAAATAGTAAGTAGTTGAAAATCCTTTTGATACATCCAGGAAAGGACAAGAGATAACTAGAAAAAAATATTATTACATCCTGGAGAAAACTTAAGCATGAATACGTAGTTTTCCCACAATGTACCTTCATGTTTCTGTTAATAAGGCTCGTCCTTCAGCAGAGTCTTTGAATTTGATTGAAGCATGATTGGAGTCGCCAGGTGATTAGTACAACCTTTCTTGTATCTGACTTATGTTCACCATCAGGAATCAGATATAAACCTTTTTTTGTTCTTCTCTGTGGAAAATGGAACCTTTTGGTCCCCGAAAACGGAGCCAAAATGTTATCACTCTATAATTTCCCTTGCCTATGGAAGGAAAATCCAGAGATAAACACAAACCAACTTTTAGATTGGAATTTAGCCCTTCCAATCCAGAGAGGGATCTCTCTTACTAGTTTTTCAATCAGTACAGTGGCTAGATATTTAGATAAGGATGGATTTTATAAAATTGGTGCAAAAGTTAGGAGAGAGTAACCATTGGACATGGAGTCAGAATCAAGAATCATTAATGATTATCAGTGATTGGTTGTAGAATAGCCTAAGAAGCAGAGGCAATATAGATAATTTATTTTCAATTAAAAAAAATGTTGTAGTGCGGTGGAAGATTTAAGAATCAACAACCCATCAAACACAAAGCATATAGCTTGGATGAATTTTGTGTTTAACTTTAGAAGAAATTGGTGAAGTATTTAACTATATGAATTTAGAGCATCAATCACACGATGAATTTTAAATCATATACTTTCAATTAAATGTCAGAACATCATATCAAATGAAACACAAAGATAAAGATAAACATACACAAAGGGGGAAAACACAGACCTCAAGACACTAGCACATGAATCTCTAGTAATACCATTCAGTACTTCTACATTGATAAATATTTATTAAACTCAAAAAATCATACATACATAATCTTCCTTTCTCATTTACTCTTTGACCCTTTTACCTTTCTCCTCATTACAATATATAGGATTACATTAAATTCTAGCTCAAGAGGGTTGAAATATTTAGGTTTTCCAAATTTAGGAGTTACAACTAAATAATAACAAACTAGAACTAATTCCTAGATTTTAGAGTTTTGTTTCTTGACTAATTTATACATACAAATCTCAAAAAATTACACTATCTCAAGGAAAAATAAATAAATCTTCAATTCTTCATGGTGTTTTAGCATGCTCTGTACAGCTGAAAGTCGAGTAACCTTGATCTGTGTTGATTTTACCATTTCAAAGTGAACTGGTAAATTTGTTGTGAAATCTCTGTTTTCAGCAATTTCGCAACGGACTAGTAATTTTGCCTTTTCTCCAAAATGACAAACTAGGTTGGGATGATTTTTTTTATCAAATTAATAGCATTATAATTCTTCTCCACAAAAATTTTGAGCAAAAATCAGTTTACGATTCTCAAGAAAAAACCAAAATGGTTGTAGGTGATGGTGTCTCATTTCTCAAAACCCGTGAATCATTTTGACTTGAAATTAAACAATTTTTTTCATCTTATCCTGATGCATATCCCCTAAAAATTTCATGGAAAATGGGCACACAGTTTAAAAGTTATGATCAAAATACACTTTCGTAGTGAAACTGCTGCTACAGGAAATTTCATAGTGTGCCTGTAATTTACTACGAAATCTTTGTTTTATGATTGTCTTCCTTTGAAACTTGATTTTGACAATGTGCAGTCTTTATGACGGTGTTATTGTTTTCATTTGATGGAAATAGATTGTACCATACTTTCTCCATATCCAAAAAACTAATCTGAACGAAGGATTTCAAAACCTAGTTTCAAGCATGGATATTCGGGTTTTCTTTAAATTGGTAGCTTGTTTGCCTAAATGTTCTATCCTTCACCCACTATGTCAAAAACTTACTCTGTATTTTTTTGGGCTTAAACTGACTCAATTAAACCAAACCCAATTCATAAATTAATCAAACCAAATGTCTTGTCATAGAACACTAACCCTAGGACCTTGACGCATGGTCTTTAAAGACCAAGACATGACCACTAGACTCAACAATATAAGAAGATGTTGTTGGATTACTGAGAGGGGGGGTGAATCAGTAATAGAGAAATATAATACATAAAAATGAAAGTGTTATATCAATGTATTATTATCATCCAATAGTTGTAGAGTAAATAAGCAATGAACAAATGAGCAATCATACACATACACAGTACACAGTACACTAGTGTTTTTACGTGGAAACCCAAATCGGGAGAAAACCAAGGAATGTTTTTTCTTATATGTATTTAAGAATTACAATCATTGGAAACACCAGCTTCCTTTTTTTTCTAGATACAACTAGAAGGAGGCTCCAACCCCCTAGTTTCTCAGGATACAACCTCAGGGAAGCTCCAACTCCCTGATTCTCTGGCTACAACCAGAAGGAGGCTACAACCCCCTATGTTCTCCGGCTACAACCGAAAGGTGGCTACAACCACCTGTACTTTCCTCATCCAACCATCATGACATAGAAGTAGAATGATGGAACCACTATCACACTATTACTGTGAGATATACCAATGTAACAACCTATACCACTAACCTACAGCCAACCAACCTGTAACAACCTGTACCAATCAACCTGTACCAAACAACTTGTAATCAACCTATACCATAAACAAGTGCATCAACCATGCACCAATCTATACCTCAATCTGTACCATCAATAAGTGCATAAACCATGCACAAAATATGTACCAATCATGCATCAAATACACGTAAAATATGACTCATCAAGATTTACCAACATCATCAACTATACACCTCATGTATGTTCCAACTCATCAACTACATGTCTCAACCATGTACCCAACATTTACCTCAACAAAAATCCCTCATCAATTTCATCATCCAAATATAGACCTAGTGTATATGATCACATACCTTCAAAACTTCCTTAACTTTAACAACATGAGACTAGAATTTTCATCAAACTTTACTTTAGTCTCACATGACTAATTTTGGATTAGTCAAAAACCCTAACTTGCAATAATCATAACTCTTAACTATGTACCTGTAATGAATAAAGAATCTGAAAATAGTACACAATGTTCTTAGGTTTCTTTTATTACAATTCCTCCACGTTTCACTACTTGGATCCTCTCCGAAAGGAGTTATAGAAAAAATGGCATGTATTGGTCTGTCTTATTCTAGAGGCGAACTTGTAGAACGTGCCCCAAATGGAATATTGTTGTATGGATCAAAAATTATACACATAATACTCTGAACTTACTCTAACCAATAAAATTTAGTGTGCCAATTTGGATCCGGTATGAATAAGTTATGATGTTTTAACCCTAAAGACTTGTTTTAGACTAGTTTCGACACTAGCCACAAACACTATTTTACACAGAGTGTAACTACCAAAATACAACGACCACAAGATGAAATTTGTATCATGGCTAATTGGATATGTTTCATCAAACGACCCTCCAATTTCATATTATTTGAATCATTCCTAGGAAAAAAATCTTCATTGAAATGGTGAGATAAAGCACGTAAATGGCTGCTTGTACAGCAGAGCCGGAATCATCAAAAGAATTTATCCTCCCTTGAACAACCTTCTTTACTTCACCTTCCCTATGAAATTAGGATTATATATCCTTTGGACACCTCGGTCCTTGTAGATATTCAATATTCTCAAGTGTGATTAAAGATGAGAGACCCTTGCTTACTCTTATTTATGCTTTCATGTAGCTTTCTCAAAGGGCTACATTTTAACCATCTTAACCCACTTTCTTTATTTTAGGGTTAACCCACTTCTAACCACTTGTCCCTTAGTAATTTATCCATTAAATTTATTATTTATTTAAATAATTTATTTTGTATCCACTTTGACTTATAGTACCTCATCTTCACTTTATTGTTACCTTCTAAAATCTCTTAAACCACTTTCTATTTTAGGGATAACCACTTCTAACCACTTGTCCACTTAGTGATTTCTCCATTAAATTTATTATTTAAATAATTTATTTTGTATCCACTTTTTCTTATAGTACACTCATCACTTCATCACTTCACTTTATTATTTACCTTCTAAAATCTCTTAAACCACTTTCCTTATTTTAGGGATAACCCACTTCTAACCACTTGTCCACTTAGTAATTTCTCCATTAAATTTATTATTTAAATAATTTATTTTGTATCCACTTTTTCTTATAGTACACTCATCACTTCACTTTATTATTTAAATTACCTTCTTTGCAACCACTTTGACTACTTTGACCTTTTGGGGCTTCTAGATGACTCATGAGGGTTCTCCAACTTCACATAGCCATAACTCTCTAACCGTGAGGAGTTATGTGATGTTTCACATACCACCAGAAATGGCATGAAATGTACTATACATCTAGAATAGTATTACCTGTAAATATATCAAAACTCATACCATTATCCATCAAACGAACTTGGGTCCATTACCCAAACCATGGTGCTACCGAAATTCTCTACTGGACTTTCTTCAAGGGTTGACATCAATGACAACCAACCCAATTAATCAACAATATCCCCCTTTGGAATTTATGGCAAGACTCTGATGCAACATTGAAGTCATGTCACTCATCCTCCCCTTGTGAACATCGCTCCCCTTGGAACCATGCTTATGTGCTCTGCATCTGATAAATCTCTCCCCCTTTGTCATCAATGGAAAAGGTATCTTTCCATCTGAGGCTTCTCCCCCTAACTGAATTGTCCTTGGGGATACTCCCCCTGACTGAACTCTTCCTGAAACTGAGATCCCAACCTGAACTGTCCTCTCTATGGTGCTTCCTCGTGTAAATCTAAGACATATAAGATAAGGATTCAAAAACATTCATTTTGGAGTAGAAATTACTCTGAGTCTTTGGTGAAGATACTCAAAGGATTTCCGTGGATGCGGTTTTGTAAAGATGTCTTCCACTTGTTCTTTTGTGCCCACATACTCAAATCTGATGTTCTTTTCTACAACATGTTCTTGTAGAAAGTGGTACTTGATTGGAATGTGCTTCGTCTTGGAGTGCATCACTAGGTTCTATGAGATATTGATGAGGCTTGTATTATCACAATATATTGGAATGGGTTCATCATACTCAACCTATATATATGTTAGGGTTTGTTTCATCCATAGAACCTATTTACAACATGTTGTTTCTGCAATATACTCTGCTTCGACTATAGATTTTCTTGCTTAGCCATGATACTAAACACTCACCCAAGTAGAACATTGATCCACGGGTGCTTCATCGGTCATCAATGCAACATACCCGATCTTCATCTATGTAGGCAATAAGTGATAGATCCTTTCCTTTTGGATATCATAATCCAAACTCTTATATTCCTTTGAGATATCTGAAAATCCTCTTCACTGCTAATACATGTGATTCCTTTGGTGTTGCCTGAAATCTTGCCACCTTTCCAATTTCCTGCATTACATTTGGTCCATATGTTGTCACATATGGTAAGCTACCAATCACTGACATGTATTGTCTCTGGTATGTAGACTTTGAATCATCATCTTTTCTCAACTTGAAATTGGTTTGCATTGGAGTGATAATTGGTTTGCAATCTTCCATTCCGAACCTCTTTATCATTTCTTTGATATACTTAGTTTCATAAATAAAAATTTCTCGGTTGCTTTGACGTATCTAAAGACCCACAAAGAAATATAGTTCTCCAAGTAATGACATTTCAAATTCATTCTACATATCCTTTGCAAATTTTTGGCTTAACCTGTCATCAGTACTTCCAAAAATAATATCATCAACATAAACTTCAATTAATAAAATACTATCTTGAGTTACCTTGATGTAGAGGTTGATGTCTACACTTCCTTTTCTGAACCCTGCCTATTGTAGATATTTATCCAGTCTAAAGTACCATGCTCTAGAAGCCAATTTTAGACCATACAAGGCCTTCTTCAATTTACACACATAATTTGTGTTCTCTAACAACTGAAATCCTTTTGGTTGTTCGATGTAGACTTCTTCTTCAAGTTCCCCATTCAGAAAAGTTGACTTCATGTCCATCTGATACACTTTAATATTCTTGGAGCATTCATAAGCTAAAATCAATCAGATTGCTTCCATTCTGGAAACTAGGGAAAACATCTCTTCAAAGTTGATTCCTTCAATTTGTGTGTGTCCTTTACATACCAATCATTTTTTGTTCCTTGTAACATCTTCGTATTCATTCAATTTATTTCTAAATACCCGTTTTGTGCCAATCACATTCTTATTCTTTGGTATTGGAACCAATTCCCAAGTGTCATTCTTCTCTATTTGATCTAATTCAACATCCATGGCCTTATTCCATAATCCATCTTTGTTGGCCTCTTCAAAATTGTTTGGTTCAATCATAGATGAGAGTGCTAGGTGCATTTGTTCTAGTGAATGGATTCTTCTTCCAGTCTCAACTCCTGTATCTTTGTTTTCGATAATCTAATCTGAAGGATGATTATTCTGTACTCGTTTGCTAGGTGTCTTTTGAGACACTTGTTGAACTTTCTCTTCTACTTCTTTCTGATCCTCTTCATATTCCCCTTATATTTCTTCTTCATATTCTTCTTCTTCTTTGTAAAGTTGTTCCATAGATTCATTTTCTTCTTCCTTTAATTCTCGTCCACCTATTTCATCAATTGTTACATTGATGCTTTCCACAACTTTGTTCAACCTCATATTGTAACACTTGTATGCTTTCTTTGTACTTGAGTAACCAACAAGTACTCCTTTGTCCACATGAGAGTAAAACTTTCCCATTCTTCCATATTCTCTTTTGATGTAGCATTTTCTTCCAAATACTCTGAAGTGATTCACATTTTATGGTCTTCCTTTCCATAGCTCATAGGGAGTTTTGTCAGTGTTGTTTCTGAGCATTACTTTATTTTGAATGTGAACTGATGTATGCACTACATGTGTCCAAAAAATATCTATCAATTTGTAATCCATTAGCATTGTTCGAGCCATTTCATGTATTGTCATGTTCTTTCTTTCAACAACTCCATTTTGTTGAGGTGTCCTAGAAACAGAGAATTGCCTTTTGATTCCATGTATGTTGCAGTAGTCCAAAAATTCCTTTGAAGTGAACTCGCCTCCATTATCATATCTCAAACATTTGATTTTTGAATCCATTTCATTTTCAACCATTTCCTTGTAGACCTTGAATTTTTCAAAAGCTTTTGACTTATTCCTGAGAAAGAAAACTGCAGTCATTCTTCTATAATCATCAACTAATAACATAAAGTATTTATCACCTTTTAAACTAGATCAGTATGCACAATTTCCATTTGTATTGTCATTGAGTATTCCTTTGATTTGAACCTGGAATTTGTTTGCTTTCCTTGTTGACAATGTTTGCATAACGTGTTGGTTGGTTTCATGATCTGGGGAATTTCTCTAACAGATTCCTTTATGTTGACTTGACAAGGTTTTCAAAGTGTATGTGACCCATTGTTATGTGTCATAGCCATAATTCATCTTCATTTCCTAGACAACACTTTTCATTTCCAATTTCACTTAGTACGTATATGTTGCTTTAAGTTCTTGCAGTTGTTGCAATCAATTTTCCTGAACCTTCTTTTCTTATCTCTCACTTCTGTGAATCAAAAGTAATTTTATGACCTTGGTTGCACATTTGACTTACACTTAGAATATTATGTTTCATATCTTCTACTAGTATAACATTTTATGCCTTGGTATTCTTGTTTCCAATTCTGGTTGTGCCTTTTCCAATGATTTTAGTTGAATAAACATTTTCGAAGAAGACTGGTCCATATATTTCCTTTCTTAATGTAATAAACCTATCATTATCACTTGTCATGTGTTTTGAACAACCATTGTCAACATACCAACAATGTTTCTTATGCTTAGCTTGTAGAGAGAGTGTGCATTCTTCGTTGCTATATTGATTCTTATTTCTTATCCATGTCCTCTTCTGAGGTTCCTATCTGTGGTTGTTGTTGTTCTATTGTGGTTCTCTAGGAGGAATTGTCATTCTACAATATTTGGCCATGTGTCCAAAGTTGTTACACTTGTAGCATTCCACTTCAGTGCTCAATGACTCAAACATGGTGTAACTTATTTTCTATGTTTCATTACGCCTTCTTGGACAACTCTTTTGTGTATGAATTTCAAAGTTGTTTATGTTCCTACTATTAGCTCTGCAATTCACAGCTTTATGTCCAAAATTATTTCATGCATAACATAAACCAAAAAATATAGTTTGATGCCTGGGAGTTGAAGATATTTTGAAAGGATTTACTCTTATGAATACTTCTTCTTTCTGACGCCTATCTATTTCTATCGTTCATTGATTCTGAAATCTGAATCTTCTCAGTGGAGGAGTGTCCCTGTAATCTTCCTTGTAGGTCTTCATATCCCCTTTTATTGTTTCTGAATATATTTTTTGATATGTTTCTTGTTCTATTGTTTTGGAGTTTGATCCCTTTTTTATCTGATTGTATCCAAGTCCGGACTTGTCATGATGAGGCTTTTGACTGTTGATAATGTCATCCAAAACTTTTGAGTTTTTCTGCATATTTTTCTTTTGAAGATCATTTCTTAATGTGACAATATCTGCTTCCAAATTTCCAATGATCATGTCTATTTCTTCTATTTGTTCTTTGAGTTCTTATTCAATTCTTTTATATTATTCTATTTGAACCTTTAAATTTGTGATCATTTGTTCTAGTTCCTGAGTGTATTCTTTCTTGTCTAGTTATGCTTGTAGCTTCTTCTTTTTATTCTTTTCTCTTCTCATAACTTCTATGACACACAACAATTATTTTCTATAGTTAACTTTTTCCTCTCCATATTCTTGTTTGGTGTCTTCTTTATCATAGTCTTCTATTGCCATGAATAAAAATATTTATGTCTCACTATCACTAACTTCATCTTCATCTGATGAGGAGATGTCTTCTTTGGTGCATAAGCTTTTCTTGAAAGATTTCTTTGTGGTTCTTTTGCCTTTATATGTTTGTTTGTTATTCGAGTAATCTTCATCGTTCCTCTTTTTTTTCTTATGAGAACATTTGTTAGCAAAACGACCAATACCATCACAATTAAAACAAATCAATGGAAACTTACATTTATATCTATCATTGGTTCCATTGTTCAATCTTCTGACAAAGTTGGTCATTTCTTCATTATCTTCCGAGATGTCATGTTGTTGTTGTGTTCTTTTTCTTTTTTCTTTCCTTTTTTCTTTGGCCTTTTGGATGATTTGAAAGATTCTTCTTTTATATCTGGATTTTCCTGTTCAATTCTCATTTCAAATGCTATGAAGATTCCATGTAGTTCATCCATGCTTATTGAGTATAGATCTACTCTTTCTTCTAGTGATGATATATTAGGATAAAATCTCATAGGAAGAGATCTTAGTACCTTTTGAACAATTACAGATTGTTTAATTTCTTCTCACAATCCTATGATTGCATTTACTGTTTCATCGACTCATAATAAGTAAGCTACAATATTCTTATCTTCCTTCATCTTTAGTTGTTCGAGCTAACCTCTGTAAGTTTGAAGCTTTGTTGCTTTGACTTTTGAATATCCTTCATAAATATTTTGAATCTTGCCCCAAATATCTTTAGCAGATTTACAATGTATAACTTTGGTGTATATTGATTCACAAAGACCATTCAGAAGTGCATTTATGGCTTTGGAATTATTTTTCCCAGTTTTTTTTCTCTTTCATTTGTCGGCAGAACTATTGATTCTTTGTGTCCATCTACAACTGATTGCCAAGTTTCAAATCCATGTGTCTGTATATATGTTTTCATCCTTCTGCTCCAAAATGCATAATTTTGTCCATCAAACTATGGTATTCCATTTTTATACATGTTGTTGCTCTCCATGATCTATCTTTCAGTGGTTAAACAGATTTTTGAAGGAACCTTATCTGATGCCAATTGTTGGATTACTAAGAGTGGGGGTGAATCAGTAATAGATAAATCTAATCCATAAAATGAAAGTGTTATATCAATGTAGCATTATCATCCAATAGTTTCATAGTAAATAAAAAATGAAAAAATGAGAAATCATACACATACACAGTACACCAGTGTTTTTATGTGGAAACCCAAAGCAGGAGAAAACCACGGAATGTTTTTTCTTATGTCTTTAATAATTACATTCATTGGAAGCACCAACTTCCTTTGTTTTCTAACTGCAACTGGAAGTAGGCTCAAACCCCCTAGTTTCTCAGGCTACAACCTGAGGGAAGCTCCAACTCCCCAATTATATGGCTACAACCAGAAGGAGGCTACAACCCCCTATGTTCTCCAGCTACAATCGGATGGTGGATACAACCACCTATCCTTGCCCTGACATAGAAGTATATTGATGGAATCATTGTCACACTATCACTATGAGATATACCACTGTAAAAACCTGTACCACTGACATGCAACCAACCAACCTGTAACAACCTGTACCACTGACATGTAATCAACTTGTACCATAAACAAGTGCATCAACCATGAACCAACCTGTACCTCAACTTGTACCATCAACGAGTGTATCAACCATGCACAAAATATGTACCAATAATGCATCAAATACACATAAACTATGACTCATAAAGATTTACCAACATCATCAACTATACACCTCATGTATGTGCCAACTCATCAACTATTGGTCTCAACCATGTACCCAACATGTACCTCAACCAAAAGCCCTCATCAATTTCATCATCCAAATATTATTTGTAACTCTATAATAGACCTGGTGTATATGATCACATACCTTCAAACCTTCATTAACTTTAACAACAAGAGACTAGCATTTTCATCAAACTTTACTTTAGTCTCACATGACTAATTTTGGATTAGTCAACAACCCTAACTTTCAATAATCATAACTATGTACCTGTAATCAAAAAGTATTTGAAAATAGTACACATTTTTCTTCAGTGTATTTTATGCAATTCCTTCAGGTTTCACTACTTGTATCCTCTCAGAAAAGGAGTTATAGCAAAAATGGCATACCTTATTGAATTATGGCTTATTCTAGAGAGTGAAATTATAGAGCGTGCCCCGCACATAATATTCGTTTTATGTTTTTGAAAATTGTATACAGAATACTACAGAGTTTACTCTAACCAATACATTTTTTCTTACTAAATTTGGATCTATTATGAATAAGTTATGATTTTTTTACCTGAAACACATGTTTTAGACTAGTTTCAGGATTAGCCACAAGCCTTATTTTCCACGGAGTGTAACTCCAAAAATGCAATGACCCACAAGCTGAAATTTGTATCACAACTACTTGGATATGTTTCCTCAATGGCCTCCCAATTTAATGGTCGGAATAATTCTAGAAACAAAATTATTGTGAAAATGGTAAGATGACTTGTAAATAACATACCTTAGAAAGCATCATCAAAAGAATTTATCCTCCCTTGAATTTTGGCCTTATTTACTTCACCTTCCCTCTAAAATTAGGCTTAGATATTCTTTGGTTGCCTCGTTCACTTGTAGATATTCAATATTCTCAAGTGTGATTAAAATGAGAGAGCCTTGCCTTTTATTTATACTTTCATGTAGCTTCCTCAAGGGGTTACCTTTTAACCATATTAACCCACTTTCTTTATTTTAGGGTTAACCCACTTCTAACCACTTGTCCACTTAGTAATTTCTCCACTAACTTTATTATTTAAATAATTTATTTTGTATCCACTTTGAATTATAGTACACTCATC
>SNQJ01S0021433.1:73311-85759 GCA_010110895.2 Picea sitchensis | reverse complement strand
AGTCTCAGAGCACTATAGCTACAGTTTAGCACCTTCAAGAATCAATCCCCAACAATTCTCTCGCTCGAAGAATTTCTCACGGGCCTGACAACCCTCTTTTTCAATCCCGCTCCAAGCTAACTAGGTACACCAACCAGAAAAGGTTATGGAAACATGATCAGATATGGTGAAATGGATGTTTCAGGGATAACAGATTGCGTGACTGAAAAATGGTCATGGAATCATTGAATGGATAAATGAGTGTAGGAAGGAATCACTGTGATACTCATCGTGAAAGTGATGGTGAGAAAATGATGGTCAAGCTGCTGGTAAGAATCCCTGTGAAAAGTGATCAAAAGAGATAAGTCCCCATGATATGAATGCATGTCCTCAACTTGACACATTTCATATCAGAAGTTACTTTGGTCCACTTGTCCTGAACTTTAGAACTTAGGATAAAATAATTATCCATACTTTCTTCTTTAGGAAATATTAATATAATATTCCCTTGACTTTTGGCCCTCCCTTTCCCTAACTAGTGAATTTTAGTCCCCCATCTCTTTTATCGTGGTCAGTCTGCGCGCAACGATGTATTTTATATTAATCATAAGACATGTACAAACTAGGCGCACTAGCCTTTAACATCTATGCGTTCCAGACTAATACCAAAACATAATCATTCCAGCTTATAATAACTGGCTCACCAGCATATAACAAATATCATATACAAAAGGCTCACTGTCCTCCATACTGAGCGCACTTTAGTTACTGCATGTGGTATCCGAGTATGTGCATACTACATCATTTTACTGCGTAGTTAATGTGTGCACTATGCCATGAAAGATGCTTTACAAAATGATGTCAAAATAGATCACCAGCTTAAGTATACTTATATTATATTTACAATTGAGTTCCGCCGAGGGATATTACAGAATGCATGGAAGAGAAGGGGGTCCATGCTCTTGGGTTGTGTAGGCTAGAAATAAAAGGGATTGTGTACTTTGTATTCCCGTGTGTGCCAAGAAACCTATGAGAGTGTGAGTCTTGACTGGTTTGGGAATTCAAGTGTCACCTTGAAACCCATCCTTGTGGATTCAAAGCCCTAGATCGGAGGTGATATGTTGTTGAGACTTGGAACAACAATGCCTATGGTTGGGTGGAACATGCTTGGTGTGCTTCCAATTGGTGATTTTTATCTTTAAGATAAGTGATTTCTTTGTTATATGGTTTCTTTTTTTATATCTGTAATTCCATTTTGTACTGATTATCATTTCCAAGATATGCACATCCAATGTCTTTTCTTTCTACATATGGTTGTGCATGGCATGATAAATATTCTTTAAGGTTTCAGATTGATTCTTGTTAAATGCATGTTCTTCTATATTATATTCTGCATGTGTTCTTGAATTAATTTTATTATCAAAGATCAATCTCAATATTGTTGAGGAATCTTGTTACTTAGAGACCCAGCATGTCGGTGGTAATTTTCCTCTCTATCGACACTAAATTAATTCTCTTGGGGTTTAGTGGTGACAATCTCATCACAGATTCAAGAAAAGGAAGGAGTTCCAAGAATTCGCAAGTTTGTTGTGTGATAGTTAGAAAAGAAAGATCTGGTCTTTTTTTGCAGTTGTGTTCTCCCAAGGGCCTGCCTGGTCATAGGTGCGTGAAATATTAACTATGACAGAGGTCAATCATGGAGTAGTAATCCCTATCCTGGTAGCTATAGGCATGACATATTGGTATCAAAACATTCTTGGAGTATCATGCCCTAGCTTGGTGGTTGGGGACATGACAAATTGGTATCAGAGCATTCTTGAAGTAGCATACCCCATCCTAGTGGTTGGGGACGTCAAACCACTAGATGCTAATGAATTCAATATTTCAATCGATAAATCATTCTTCCAAAGTTAGAAATTTTACATACTAGAAGGATCTCTCCAAATATGGCCTATTAACCACTTTCTTGACCTTAGTGGTGCCACCTTATATGAGATATTAAAGAAACATGAAAAGAAAATTAAGATCAATTTATGGGATGTAATAGAAGAACCTCCTCTATAGTTGGTGTATCCACCTATGGGTATTATAGATTGTGATAATGTACAAATTGTGATGACAATCCCATACAATTAGGTGAAATGTAAACGAATGCATGTGTTGGACTTATGGGTTGACTCGAGTTCTACCTTATTTCTCCAACAAAAACCTTGTCACCATCAACCCTTATGGTAAACCAAAAGGCTACGCTACACACAGAGTGCACAAAACAGTCTCACCCGAGATGGTTGATGGGTGACTATAGGACACAAGTGTCCACAATCATGGAATGGGTTGGGGGATGTTCTTTCTTGCTACTTCTTACTTCTACTTAACTATGCATTTGATTTCAGTATTCATTAGGTCCATTCATTAATTCATTCATTTTCATATTTAATCTAGTGCGTAATATAAATAAATAATCCATTCATCCATCTAACCATTCAATGATAACTTCATAAATATTAACACATTAAAACACATTGTACACATAGTTTTACCATGGTTCACCCCCCCCTGGGGCTACATCCACAAAGATCTTCTACTTATTTTCTTATTCATCAAAAGGTGTTGCATGCATTACATCATATTAAAGAGTAGTGAGGTAGACCAGGATTGCAACTAAGCTCCACAACTTGCGAGCTGACCCTCAACTACTTTGACCTCATTTGAGCTCTACAACTCTCAAAATAGAGTTTGACTCATAAAGACTCCAAAAAAATAACAAGACACTTCTAAATATCAATTGACTCTTATCGTGATCATCCTTTAACCTACCACATACCCCTTATTTATATTACAAAATTGTTTTAAAACCCTTACAATATGTCCCAAAAACCTAACCCTAACTTGGCTAGGTTTGTCCATATTTGCATTGGATTTCCGCAAATCCTGTCGCGCATGTTACTTTTCCTCAAAATGTGGCACACTCTCCTTCTTGGTCCATTCTTCCTCTTTTGTTGCGCTTTTCTCCAAATATGTCTTCTCCAACAGGCCCCCAACACTAACATGTGGATCATCCTGAGCCACTTAGCCTTAGTGTACCTTCTGTAGCGCTACCACAAACCGTCCAACGCATGAAACTTCTTTCGTAATTTTGTCACTTTCTCTTTAGCCTCTGCACTCTTCTCTGCTAATGTCTCCAAACCTTGCGTTGTTATCTTCTCTCTTAGCACTTTTCTTCTTTCTTCTAGCGCCTATTCCCATATTCTTTCTTTGTTTGGAGCTCGTATGTCATTCCTTCTTGTTAATGAAATGGCACCAACTTAGCCTGCCTTTCCTATTTATCCTCCTTCATAGTCTTTACTTCTTCCTGCAAGTTTTTCAACTCCTGCATGACCTTCATTATTAGGGGTATGTCCATGGTTTTCTGTCTCTTCTTCAAGTCCTGAAATTCCACATTTAGGTTTTCTTCTCTCTACTCATGTTGTTGGATCTTCTCACCCTCTTCTAGGCTGGTCCAAATTTGTGTAGTCCTTTCATACAGTTCTACCACTTCTTTCACCTCCTGTGCTATACTCTTTACGTGTACAATAGCCTCTTTCTCTCTCTTCTCCCACACTTTTGGATGTGTGCTTAGAGTTAAATTCTATGTTAACTCCATTATTTCTTTTTTGTATCTCTCCATGGTTTGCACAATATTCTATATCTTCTCTTGTGCTATAACTCCCTGTGTTTGCGCGTAGACTGGTATGCTCCTGTATAACTCCGCAAGATTCTTCTCTAAATTATCTACACCCTACTTCTCTTAATCCTTTTACAACATGATCTTCTCACATGTCACTTGCAATATCTCCTTCACCTCATAGTCAAGAGTTAGGTTGGTGGCATCCACCCTAGCTCTAGATTGTACTTCCTACATTAAACTTGCTTGTAGTCCATATAACACCTTTGTGGGTATTTTCTCCAGGACCAACTCCATATGGTCCATTTCATTTAATGGTCTTTGCACTGTATTTTCATCCATATTCAACATTTTTGGTGTGACTTTGGACCTGTCACTACTCACTACTATTGTCTCCACAATTTCTTCTTTCTCTTTCTGCATTGATGTTTCCTATTTTTTTCTATTTGTTGTGCTGGTGGATGATGTGTTATATTTAATTGCAGTCTTTGTAAGATGTCATGCACTTATACTAATTTTTCCATGATTTCTTCCCTTTTCTCCTCTATTGCACATAATACATCCTCTCCTCTATCCTATACTTTGTCGGCATCCAACTTGGCATCATCCTTTGTAATAGTGATGGTTGGAGGATTTTTGTGATACTTCATCTTTTTCCTAATTTATTCCTCCTGTGTTCTCGTTCTCTTCTTAGTTGGGGTTGAGGTTTGCGCCTCGATTTTCTTCTTTGTTGTTACCCCATATTTTACGTCCTTTGGACGAGATCTATCCTTCTTGCCATCCCCTTTGACTTCTTTCCTTGATACTGTCTCTTTCTTTCTTGGATTTTTGATGGCTGCGTTGCTTCCTAAATCTTAGTCGTGCTCTGTATCCTTCCTTTTATTTTCTACTAGACTGCTTGTCGTTTTGGATGTTCATGCTTCTACTAGCTCCTTGGGATTTGTTCCTTTGTTTTTTGGTTTCGGAACCTTCCACTGCGCAAGCCATTATTTCACAATCCATTCTACGTCTTCCTTTGTTGTGCAATATCTCATTTCCAATCTACCTTGGCCAATAGTTGTTTCACACAAAGGCCCACATTTTTACCGTGTCCAAAATGTGGTATGTCCAACATATTCATCATGCTTGAATTATAGAGCCCTGTAACCCACTATGCGGGCTCCAAAATAGGTTTCCCTAGGGTTCCTACCTCCCCCATTTTCTCCAAGTATACTTCCTGCACGAAGTCAGGAAACTTCACTATGTCATTTATAGCATGGTTTTCATACTTGAGCTTCAATACCTTCCCTATCATGTCTTCAACTGCAACTACAACGTCTGGAAGATAGGGTAATGTAATATCCACCATGCTTGGTGATTTCCTCTTTTGACCTATGCCTAGTAGGTTTTCTTCTATGGCTTTGTCCTAAGGTTCTTCTTCTTCTTCTCCCTCCATTTCCTATTGGCCTTCAACTTCTTCTACGACTTGATGTTTCTTTTTGTCCTTTTCTGTAGGGTTTTCAGAACAAGGGTTCCCACTGTCGTTAGGGTTTTCCATCCTATGACCTACTTGGACTTTTTCTGCAGTTGGTAGTTCTTCCTCTATCTTGGTGGGACTGATTGATTCGATATTTGATGTTATCACGTCCTCCATCTCCACAAAATTCTCAGGTTCTTCCATTCTTTCTTTATTCCTTCCTGAATTTCGGGTTACCATTATGAAACGTCCAAGAGGGACAACCTTTGGGAGTGCCATCTAAATAAATTTGCGCACAATCAAATGATTTCTCCTCTTTCTTAATCACCCTTTCCTCATTCTCTCAATTTCTCAGTTGCTCAAAATTCACTAAGTGCTGATCTTGCTCGTGCTTTTCCCTTTTTATAAACCCAGTCATTGAATGTTTTGTCATGTTTTTCACTTTTTTGGTTATTTGCACGGTGTCTAAGTATCATGCACACAATCTTCCAAATTATGTCACACTAATTTATATGCGCTATCATCCCTGAATTATATATCTCTCACTTGTTCCTCCTAATTACTTCTTTTTGTTTTTTTCTTCCTTTTTCTTCTTTTAGATCCTACTATTTACAATATGTACAAGTCTACTTGTTGCGCTGCAACTATTGAGAGTTAGTATGTTGAATGTCCCTGTACAGTTTCAGTCGACTACCATTCACCATTCCTTGCACTTCCTTTCATGTTAACTCTTGCAGTTGTACAACACCTCCATCTGTGATCGATTTTATCTTATATGGCCCTAGCCAATGCATTTTGAGCTTCCCTAGGTTTTGCAAATACTTATTTTCATAGAGGATAACTAGATCTCCTTCCTTAAACTTCTTCTTCTTATTGATATGTCTGTCATGCAATGATTTATCCTTTTCTTTCTGTACCTCTTGATGTAAAACTACCATGATTATGTCTTCTTCTAATTCCATCAGCTGAGCGAATCTTTCATGTGTTGTGCCATTTTTTGTCATCTATGTAATTGATGCAATGCACAGACTTGGCATTAAATAATGTAAGGAAACTATTGCCTCTTTTCCATACACTATTCTAAAAGGTGTCTACCATGTTATATTCTTGCAGGTACTTCTATAGGCCCAAAGTATTACTGGTACCTTCTAGTCCCAATCATATATGTTTACATTACAAATCTTTGTCAAGGAATTATCCCAAATATTGTTGAAGGCTTCCACTGTTCCACTTGCTTGAGGGTGGTGTTGACGATTGGAAACGTCAACGAAATTTCACCCGCAAAGTGTTGCTAAAGCCTATTATTATAAGAAATAAATAATATTAGTAGGTGTGACCCCCTTGGACTATTGAAGATCAGATTTGTTCATCTTTGATGTTTATATGAGGTGTGATACACCTCACATGCTTGATGAAGATATTATGGTTATTGGTTATAAACTGAGCTTATGAAGGGTTGATTCCTTATGTTACTATAGCCGATGCTATTTCATTAATGTCATTGTTGTATATTCTTATTACACCTGCATAACAAACATGTTAGTGAAATTATATGAAAGGAAAAATACTATAACAAATGCAAGGAAAAGGGAACTAGTTCTGCAATACCATATGCGAATAAATTGAAGTTAATGAGAAACAATTGCTAGGGGAAGATTTAAAAGATATCCTAACTATACTACATGCATGAAAACACTTGGTGATTATTTTTAAGCCATAGCTAGCAAGTGAATGGTTATGCAATCGTGATTGAATTATATGGTAAATACACATATGGTTTGAAATATTGGTGGTGCATATTGGCAGGGTAATAGTGGTAATGGTTTTGCGTTTTAAATTGAGTTATATTGGAAATATGGATAAGATGGACAAAATAGGGGTGGTGGATTTTGACAAAGTGAGGACACTAATGGTTATGTGATTTAGCTTTGTAATATGGTGATGGTTTCGACAGATGATTTGATAAATGGTGTTAATGGAGGGCTTGTTGGCATGTACTGTTGAGTTAATTAGATGTGGGTGGAGGCAATGTGAATTTACTTCATGTCACCTTTACTCTTCCCGTTGGTTGCTACCCTAGTCGGGCTATTGTTCGATCTTGCTTCTGTGTTTATGCTCCAAAATTTTAACAGGGTGGAACCGCTCGACCAACTTTCGTTTTAAGGAATTCAATTAACAGGTATGTCCTTTTTTTTGGCCATTCTTGACTTTGCTCCGATTATGAAATGATTACTGGCTCAAGTGTATGGGTTTGTGTTTTTCCTAAGCATTGCAACTATGTGAAGTTTTGGTGATTGAATGAAAATGGATGGTTCTTCCTGTAATATTTTTGAGTTCGTAGAGGTTATCGGTCTTCCTGGTGATAGCTCTATGTTACTACTACCGGTTCAGTTGAAGGGTTTTTGTTTAAGCCTTAGGTGGATAGTTGACCCCATGCATGTGCATCACTTGTCCAATCTCTGGTTTTTATGGGTTTAATGGATGAAGGCACTCTTCATCACTGTGTTTTGTTCATTTGGGAAATGGTTGATTTCATCACTAATGGCCATGAAATGGACTCTCCTCTTCTTACTCGACCTTGTCATCATTTCAGTGTTGTGGTTGTTTTAAGAGCCACAAGGGTTCCACCCTGTGTATTAAGCATTTCTATCGGTCGGGTTGGAGCCTCGATCTTCTGTGGTAGCCCTCTTGTCTTGAGACATGTTATATATTCGTGAATAATTTGTGTTTCCCTCTGTGTATGCACTGTTGGTATCAGGGTTTTTCACCATTGAAGGAAGTTGGATCTAGCTTCCCTGTGTTAGTCACAATGCAAACCTTTAACTCCACAGGTCTGAGGGTTGACATGGAACACCAACTTGGCCTATTTATTTTACCACTTGATTGTTGGATGGTTGTATATTGCTGACTATTTTTTAGTACAAACCCATGTAGTTGGCTATATGAAAGTCGTGTTGGTTTGGCATTTAGTTACTGCCTCTTTCTAACGTTGGTAAACCCTATTTGTTATCTACATGACTCAAGTTACATAGTCGCTCTCCTTATGTTTGATAAGTCAGTGTTGTTTAATGGAGAGGGACGTTGCCCCAATTCGAATGGATGCGTGGGTATGCATAACTACCACAACTTCTTCTTTTGATTGATTTTCTATAACAATGGGGAATTGTTTGGTTGATATACAGTCACTAGTATTTGCACTAATGATTTTTGGATGGTAGTTTGCATTGGTTACAAATTCTTGGTGTTGCTCACGCATCTCACGTTGTGTGTATAGTGTTTTGAAAAATGAAATATTGGGCATTGTAACTATTGTTTCTTGAGGTCAAATGATTATTGAACTGGATATTTGTTGGTGCAATTATTTGCATAATATATTACCCAACATAAATTATCAACCAGGATTCGTAATCAGTAGAGTTGATGCACTATATGTGTCGATAATAGATAAGTTCCTATGTATGATGAGTATAGCTTGAAGAAGAAATATTCAATAACAAAATACTATGTTTACAAAAATAACACTCTTCACACAATTCATAAATTAGAAAGCAAAACTTGCAATCATGCACTCAAAAGATTTTTATCAAACAATGCCTTGTCTATTTACAAGCTCATGAAGTGGAAAGATGGACTTTGAATCTGTTATCTGTAGCTAATATCCTTAACAAAAACTAACAAGAAAATCTGGGCACACTTCAACAATACCACTCCAAACTTAGAAGAGAGAAATGATAACAAAACTTCTCAAGAAAACAGTGAATCGAAAGGTTCTTGCTTAGATAACAAGTATGTTCATTAGAGGCTCATGAAATGAAGAGATGAACTCAAATCTTGTTCCCTGTAGAAATTAAACTAACAAGTGGGATGCTCCATTAAATCTCATGTATGGTGAAATATGGAGATCCAATTGTTCTTGCATTACCACACTTTGCAACAAATTCGAATAGTGAAATCAAAATAACAAATACATGAAATGAAAATCTACACTAACAATTTACAATAAGATTACCAAGCTGAATCAGTGGCCCTTTCTGATGCCAACATGGAATCTTTTAGATCACCAGATGTTAACTTCTAAGAGAGACAAAATCATTGAATTCAATCTTGCATTAATCTCCAACAAGTAGGTTTACAAAAAGAGTCTTCTCATGAATCCATTCTACATCATAACAATTCTCCTTTAAGAACCATTCTTACATCATGATAATTCCTCTCTATTCAGACCTATGAGGTCTTATTTATACATAAAATCCATGGAGGAATGGATGAAACCGAATCCCCAAACTAAGAAAACATTTTTTACAATTTTAGGAGAAATCCCAAAAATCTGTGTTTTTTAACAATTTGGGTAGATTCGAGTTAGTCCCCCACCCATATCTCCAAAACCATTTCTAATTTTGAAAAAATACTTAATTATTACTCAATTTATTATATTCTGGACAAAACCCATGTTTTATAATTTCTATATCTGATATCATATGCACGGAAATCGAGGTGTAAGTTGGCAGATAGAGTTTTTTTTATAATTTTGGCAGAATCATTCCCCCTAAGTTGGAGGTCCACATGTGCGATATGGGTGAATTATGACTCATGTTTCCTCATGAAAACATCGTTTTGGACAAAACCCATGTGCCCGATTTTCCTCTAGAAGCTTTCCAAAATTTTGAATTATTTATAGTACCGGATTAGCACAGGTTGGTACCGGAATAGGTGGAGCCTTGGTACCGGAATAGATTGGGTACCAGATCATGCTTCTTAAGAGTCAAAGTGATTAGTATCATACACAATCAATCATTTAATCAAATTAACTCATTAAAACTAAACAAATCATGCTTTAATCATAAGTTACCTCTTATGCACGTGAACAAGGTCATTGAGTGTATTATGGAGGAAACAGTCAATTAGATACACATGGAATAGGTAAAATAGGCTTAGATAGAAGGTAATATAAGGCATTAGAAGTGTCAAAATGGAGACTCAACAATAACTATATAAAGTACATCCACTGCATCCTTGTGTTGTTGGTTGAATAAGCCTGAGTGTGCACAGCATGGTCGATCACTGTGTGATTAAATCAATAGCTTAGCATGATATGTTGAGTTATTATTGTGACTGTGTGTTTGATTGTGTTAAGTGGAAATGATGCACCCTGGAGTTTTGTTAGCTGCGCACTATGTGTGGTATGGATAGCTTGTTTTTAATACTCAGGGATACCCACATAGTTTAAGCATGTTTATTTATTGTAAATCGACCACTGGTTTAAGTAGGCATGTTGTTTATGACAGTTGTGTTGGATGGGTGGCCCAAATTTTAGGTCACATTGAATTGTTTTTCTTTTACAATGGCAGAACTACATTGCCTAGGCAAAGTGCCCTGTGCATAGATTGTGTCTAAATAGTGGTTGTTGGTTATATGATTGATTGTCATTACAGGTGTGGCAATTTGGTCTTGATTATTTTTGTTACTTCCTATACATGTTTAACGAGAATCATTACATTTAATTGATGGGCCCAATTGCAGCGATAATGCCTTCATTGTTAATTTGAAACATGACTTTTTGCAGCATTGTTGTGGATTGAATAAATGCATGGGCAGTGATTGATTTTGATAGTGACAGATTGGAAATGGGTATTGTGCATAAATTGTTATAAAATGCAAAGTATGTGAATGAAGGGAACAAAACCTCTTGCAAATTGTATAGGATACCCACTATTTTGTGATGGCACTGTGTAGACATTTGATTATGAACAATGAACTTGTTAGATACACAAAAATTATTTTTGTAGTCAAGTGATCGATGGTTGATGCATCTCCTTTCACAAAATGTTTTATGGATCACTTAATTAATTCCATGAACAATAATCGTCCTTATTCCCTTCCATTATTTCATTTTCCGCTAATTACAAACCTTGTCAACTCACATATTCCTTTTTCACTCCATGTTCTGAGATTAATTACATTCAAGAGAATTCTTGTGTTAAAATGGATGAAAGTGGCAGTGTCTTTTGTGGATTGTAGTGAGGTTTTATTGGTTTGATTTATAGTTGATTGTCATTGTCATTGAGCAGTGACCATGCTTCTCACATTTCATTATATCATATTTTATGTCAATACAAACCCCTCACATATCCCAGAACCCCGTTTCACCCCCCTGCTCGTTGATTAACAGTAAAACAATTTGTATGGATTAGATTGCATGCGTCTGATACATTCTGAGCCAAATCTATTTCATATTTTTAAGAGTTGTCATGCATGGTTATTTGAAAGACTATTTGCTAATCGATTACACATGAAAGATGAGTTTTTTCAGTCGAGGAAGCCATGGCCGAGGAAACAAAGGTAGAGGTAACTGTAACCGAGGCCCAAGAAGGCCCATGTTCTCTATACATTTTGATGTTGATTCAGAAGAGCTTGGCCAAATGTTTCATGCCAGATTCTTTAATTGGATTAGGTAGGGAATAGTCTGAAATAGGCCTGAAAGGCCTCCTTTCCAATCCCTGTAAATACTCAGGATCCCTACACCTCCTCTGTCTCATTACAACCCGAGGTCCCTGAAAATGATGGATGGAAAGAGATTTTTCACCCGATAGTCTCCCAACATCATGGTTGGCCCAACTTGTCTTTGCCTCCTCCTCCGCTGATTAACCCCATTGTCCAAGCTGCCCCTAATTACTCACCAGTGCAATCCTCCCATGCTTGCAAGAGATTGAAGACTAAAGCCCACCATGCACTTGATAAAGGAAAAGCTATTGTTGCCCCTTCCTCACCCTCCAGTGACTTTGAAAAATCTGTGTCTTCCTAGATGCATTTGAGAGTCGATTATTCCCACGTGATTAGTGAGATTAAGCCTAAAGGCTCTGCACAACCAAATGAAAATTCAAGGAAATCAAGAGGTGACAACAACAACCAAGGAAGGGTTGCATCACAGACTGGGAAATATGGATTTTAAGTTTTATGTTCTCTAATGTTTTATGACAGTTGATTTCATGGATCTTTGGACAACATGTTTATTTTGGACATATGAGTATTAGTTTTCAAAGAATTTTAAATTTCATGAGTTTAAATTGCCAAAAGTGAATATGTTGATGGGAGGCACAAGGAGGTGTGTTTTTATTAACTAATGGTTATGTTATGATTGTTATGATTATTATGAACTAAAGGGAGTTACAAGGGGTCCCACCTACTAGTTATTATTTATGAACCTTATTATGTTAAGGTCCTAACCCACACATAGGTAGATCAATGTATTCGGATGTAATAAAGGTCAATATTAATAAGACCTTTCAATAAAATAGAATAAGGCGGATGTAAGAAGACCTAATAGAAGCTTCCGCTTCTAGAAGGATCTT